>VDFB02373291.1:0-11739 GCA_007258455.2 Sequoia sempervirens | reverse complement strand
AAAATATTCCAAATGATTGAGTTGAATTTGTGGAAAGATCTTTTGTAATATTTTACAATATGCAATGAATGGAGTTAATCTTATGGGATGCATAGAATATCTTAGTTAGATTGTGTTCAATTAAGTGGGAATAGTTACTTGAGCAGACCACTCAAGGTATTGTTCTTCACTTCATCTTTCAGTTATTTATTTATTTTATTAGTTGTTATTAGTTTATCATTATTCATAAATCCTATGCAAGTTAATTGAAGTTTCATTTCTTGATTATTATTGGTAGTAGTTCAGTTACAGTCTTTACTATAGGTACCCATAGCAACTAGTTCTAGTTTATGCTTTTATTGTTTCTACAGTTTTGTGAATTTCCAGTAAATAAAATAACTTAGGTAGGGTAGTTTAAGTAGTTTAAAGTCCATGAAGGCATATATAATGTTGCACCATCATAAGCTTACAAGCCCTGGTTTGATAATTTAATGTAGTCTTAAGCAATGTGAAGTGGACTATTCAGCTAGATAACCCTTTGAATTGAGTAGATTCTACCAAGTTTACAATACATTAGCTTAGAATTTACATTTTTGGTGTCATTTCCAGGTATGGTGCTATCTTCATAGATTATTTTTTACAATTTTCATAGTTAATTTCTCTTTTCAAGCATTAGGATTGTTAGATACCATGTTTTTCCACACCAAGATACTAACATTGTGCAGGACCACTGAATTTAAAGTCATATTTCATGTATGTGGAGGCAGAGAGATTCCTTGGGTAGGTTCCTTCCCTCCACATGGTAGGAAGCTATTGCAAAAATTGGTCACCTTAATACTCAGAGTGAAGGTACCACTGAAGAAGAAATTTCCTTTTCACCAACCTCTAGTGCACATATAGTCTAAGGAACATACCGCACCATGGGTGATGCAACAAATGATGATTATGCTCAACCAACATTTGAGTTTCCTATTACTAATCAACAAAGATCTATAGTGCTAAAGAACATTCCTCCTTTGGCCTTGCCAATTTTCTATGGGTTAATGACTAAAGACCCAGATACATTCCTCTTTGAATTTTATGTCTTATGCAGAAGTTATGACTATACTTCTAATGCACATAGGTTAAAGATTTTTCCTGCCACTCTCAAAGATGTAGCTTTGAGATGGTTTATGGAATTAGGTAAAGATGTTGTTCCTGATTGGGACATTATGAATACACTATTTTTGGAGAAGTATTAGGACTATTGTAGAGGCCCTGATAGGAGGAAGATGATATATTCCGAATGACACAAAAGGATGATGAGTGTTTAGAGGATTATGTTGAAAGATTTCAAGTTTCTCTAAAGAAAAACCCTCAGAAAAAGTTGTTAGAAGAGTCTCAAGTTATTCTTTTTTAGGGGAATTAATGAAGACTGCATGGATGCCTTGAACCTCATTGTCCAGGGAGATATCTCTAAGATTCCATTTTTTGACATTTGTAAGGCTTGTAGGAATTATTCCAAGACCTTCACAAAAAGGAAAAGAGGAGATATAACATCAGTTATTGGTAAATCATCTACTGGGGTTTCAAAAGTAGAGCTAAGCAATCTATTATCCAACATGAAGGAGGATATAATCAGTCATTTGGAAACTTAGTTGGATACTCTCCACATTAAGAAAAAGTAGGAGGAAGCTGAGGCTATGCTCATTGAATATTTTCCAAGCTGTAGGAAAAGAAAAGCAAATTGTAAATTCCAAAGAGTGGCCAATATCTAGCAGGATAAAGTTGAGAAGCTTGATTTTCAACCCATTGAAGGAGATAATGGAAAGCTCTTTTATCTAGCAAAAAGGAGGACATGGAAACAAAGACAAGGTATGCCACAATACCCCCTTAGCTTTAATTCATCCTTTCCTATTGGGAACCAAAAAATTTCTTCTTGGAACTCTCAGCCCTAGAAAGTAAACCAAAACCAGTGGCAGAACCCTCAATAGTGGCCACAAGCCTAGCCAAATTGGAACCAACAACCAAATTCTTGGCCACAACAAAATTTTCAAGATTCTAATTACAATCCACAATGGATAACCTAACATAATTAGTGGCAATCTCAATGATAGAAATGTTAGTAATGGAAGTAGAAAAATATGAACTACCAACAACCCATGCTCCTCCTCCACAACAACAACAAGCTCTAATGCCTCCATTAAATCCTGTATCCCATCCACCCAAGCAACAACAAATACCTACCCAACCTACACATAACCCTAACACTAAGCCTGTTTAGCAGGCTTATATTAATGAAGCTATGTAATACCCCACTTATGGGGTAGAGGTGAGTGATGTCCACCTCAGATCAAGAAAACAACTTGTTGGACCTTCATCTCCCCAAATTATAGAAATGGAGGATGGGGAACCTATAGTTGATGCTTTCGATAAACCATCTTTGGAGCTTGAACCAAATCAAGTACACCAAACTACCTCAAATCCCAAGCCACCTTTCCTTGAACACTTAGCTATGTAAAAGCATCACACACAAGCTGAGATAGACCTTTTAGGACAATTGAAAGATGTGAACATCAAAATTCCACTTATCCAAGCTATCAAAGACATCCCCATCTATACCAAAACTATAAGGGATATTTGTCTTAAGAAACCGTGCAGGAAAAGGAAAGATCCACAAACAGTCCATGTCTTGGGAAATCTTGCAGATATCATGTTGGGGAACATTACAGCCCCTAAGTATATAGATCTTGGTAGTACAATTGTGGATGTTAAGATTAATGGAACCCTCATTAAGAATACTTTGATAGAATTGGGGGAAACCATCAATGTCATGACAAAAGAAACAATGTAGTTGCTTTAGTTAGTCAACCTCAGGCCCACACAAAATGTTCTGCAATTAGCTAATAGGTCCACAGTCAAGCCTAAGGGAATTATTGAAGACCTAATTATTGCATTGGATTTTTGGCAATACCTTGTAGAATTCATAGTACTACAACTCAAATTCAATCTTGCGGGTTACCCACTCATCCTAGGTAGGCCTTGGTTGACAACAACTGATACATTTATAGGTTGTAGGTTTGGTAAAATGATAATATCCCTGTAGGCATCTTTTTCAAAATCTGCAAACAAACTACACTTCAAGCATGGGTTAGTGTTATGCAAACTCTACTAAAATGCCTCTATGAAATACCTTAGAAATGCTTCCAAATGCAGCAAATGATATTAAAAAGACCAAAGCATTATGAAAACAAAACCAAATTACCTATTCCATAGTTGGATTGGTGTCACATGTGCTAGTGACCCTTTCCCAATCCTTGACCAAAGCTCAAATTGTGCAAATGCAAATGGAGATGGTGGAGTGATGATGAACAAGATTAAATCTCAAATGAAGAGAGTAACCTTGCATGAAATTGTGAAGATTGTGAAGCCCTTTGCTTGAGGATGATGCACCTATTTAAAGATTTTCAAAATGTTGAATGTTGAAGAGGGACCAATGTGGGATCAAAATCAAGCCAATGATAGAAGGACACTTGTCATCATGTGATTGATGGATGTATGTGCAAGATTTGGGAAGAGTGCCCAAGAGGGGGAAATTTTGAATTCAAATTTGCAATAAATTTTGAGAGGGGGACAAGAAAGAAGAGCAATAAATGCCCTGTTTGACTTGTCATTGTTGAGAGAAAATGATGTTTTAATAAATCAATAAAATTGATTTATTGTGCAAGTGGCTAGGTCTAGATAATGCAAGTGGGATGTGATTAGTATTAGATTAGGATTAGATGATGATCATGCTGATTAATGTTGATTAGATGATATGACATTTTGGACCTGGAAAATGATTTAAAGATTTTATTTTAAATAAAGTCACGATTTATTTGATGAATGGAATATGATTATGCATGATGTAAATTTGACATGTCTACATTTGCCCCTCTTTGAAGCAATGTACTTGTTGCATTGGTTCAAAGAATAACTTGCTTACCTAAATTTAAAAATTTCATGATTTTTTTCAGATGCCCCAAATGAAAGAAGTATACCAGAAGATTGCTCCCCAGAGATCGAGCGAAAAGATTCGATTTGAGGGTCGATCTCGCGATAAAGAGGTTCAAAATGGATGGTTATGGATGACAATGCAAATGAGATGATTTCAAGATGCTTAGAATAACAAATCTATATTATTCTAAACAAATTAAATGATGATGTGATATGAGATGGATGAGATGGATGATGTGATATGCTGTGATTATGCAACGGATGATTTATGTAGATGCTTAGACTAACAGATCTATATTATGATGCATGTGAAATGATCGATGTTTCCTATGATGTATGATATGAATGATATGTGGTATGCTGATGGTTTGTAGATGCATGATGGATGCATGACAGATGCATGATGGTAGCATGGAAATCAGATGATGACAAGAGGATCCCACAAGTCCATGATTGGTCGAGACTTTATTAGAGATGATGATGATAATAAAAGATGATGATGATAAATGATGATGATAGATGGATGATTTGCTTATCAAGGATTGGGATTTTCAAAGGGTCACTTACTTTATTGTTTGATAACACGCCTAAGCACGATGCATCAAGGTATAAAGGACCAGGATGGCGTTGTACTTAGTGTGATGGACTTTGACTCAACAAGCAGATAGGAGTATTCTTGTTCACACCTGACATACGGAAACCTTGCTAGGATGCACTTTAGAAGTCTCAAACATCTCGGACCAAAACACGGAAAAGTATAACCAATCAATGCAATAGTCAACAAGCTATCTGAAACCTCCTCCATACATATCTAAATGTAAAAGCGTATTCATCCGTTATTTTACAAGAACGCCCAACAAGCACAGCAGACAAAATATAATGATCGTTGACCCATTCCTATCTCTCTAAATCCTTCGTTCGGATATCATCGAGAGGTCCTTGGAATGAGCGCAATAAGATAAATCAAAAGAAAAGATCAAGTATACAAACAAGCCAATGTTCTTCATACCTTCAGCCAGAGGGATGTGTTTCAAAAGATGGGAGCCAAAACTTATTGCCAAAAGATAATGTCCATTGTCGGAACGGATCCTAGGACATGTTAATGACACGTCATTTTGTTTACCCAAATTGGTTGATTTGATAAAAGCGCCCATTGTCGGAACGGATCCTAGGAAATGCTTTGTATCAAATGATGATGAAAATTGATTTATGATTTATATGCCATTGATAAGAAAAGAGTTGACCAACTTGCTTGCTGACTGACCTATACTTGAGATTTTGACAGTTTAGGTTTTCACATTTGACTGCTAGACTTGTTTTTGATTGTTTTACCAAAGTTTGAGGGTGATGATTTATTATGGATGATTGATTATTGCGAGTGTAAGCGAGATGAGGCAGATGGATTTTTTTTTCAAATATTTGGATACGGAATTTTGCAAATGTTTTATGGGCCGCTTTTGGTAATTTTTTGAGGTTTTACAAATGTTTTGATTTTCATTTTCCAATGTTTTGGATTTTCCTAGATTTTACCTCAAGAGACTAACCTAAAGACTCATCTCTAGGGGGCCCTTAAGGGGCTTATCATCGATAGATTAGTCTTTGGCTCACGCTATACACGCAGAGACCACGAGTTCTCGACCACAACTCTGGATCAGGATGCATGTGATGGCATATGGCATGATGAAATGTCAGCTTATTATGACTTTAATTCTATAGGACCTAATTTTAAATGTCTCTTTGGGATGATCAAAGATCAACTCCGCTCTACGCTCGTAGATCACGAGTTCGACAAGACGGTCTTGTTTCTTTTGGATTTTGAAAATGAAGATCATACACTTAACCATCCGATGAGAATGTGCCCCCAGCGTGATGCAATAGACTACTCCGATAAAGGCAGGACAAACTGACCTTGAGAATGGGCCGAGGAGTACTAGGAGGGATCATGATACGAGCACAGGACCAAGCTATGGTGCGGATGTGAGCGGATGAGTGATGGATGGAGATATGGATGTGATGGACGATGGAAGCGAAATGGAGGGATAATGTAGATCGAGCCATAAAGATCCTGGTGGATGGAAAGTGCTTATTTACGCAAGGCGCTCGCTTGCCGTTTTCACCGTGAGGTATTGCCGTGGCGGTTTCAGAGGATTACTTTTTCTCTTAATACTTTTTGATCCTTTTTCCGGGATTTTTGGATTTTGTTTCTTTTTGATTTTTTTGTTGTTACCATGACTGGCTTGCTGTGTTTCTCGAGGTAACTATTTTTTCGTGGACTTTTCTGATTTTGGATTTTTTGGTTCTATACCTTGGAAAGATTTTAGGCATGTTTTTGAGATGGGAGCTATTCATGGCTCCTCGGCAGGTTCTTCTAAAAGCGATAGCTGATATGCCCCTGATTTGTAGCTTGCTGTGACAATGAAAGGCCCTAACCAATTGGGTTCGAACTTTCCTTTGCTGTTGGGATTTGGGACATTCTTCTGATTTTCTTTTAAGACTAATTCTCCAACTTGGAAAGTTCTGATTCTGATTTTCTTGTTGTAGCTCCTTTTCAGTCTATTCTGATACACTTGCAGATGGTTTAAAGCATCCAAACGTCGCTCGTCCAACAGTTCCAGCTCATTCAGTTTTGAAACTCGATACTCTTCGTCTGTGATGAGATTTTGCAATGATACTCTGAGGGATGGTAACTCGATCTCAATGGGCAAGATGGCCTCTGATCCGTAGACCAAGGAAAAATGGTGTGGCACCGCGGTGCGGATGTCGGTTCTAGGTTTCCAAAGGGCGTGATTAAGCCGCAATGCTACCACGCACTGGGCCATTGGATCTGCTTTAAGGATTTTGAGGATGGTTTTATTTGTAGCTCATTGGCCATTGGCTTCGTGGGATAGTATGGGGTGGAAAAGCCGATGTTGATTTTGAATTTATCACATAGGTCACGACCGATTTTTGAATGGTGTCCCATTATCTCGAGATAATACTGAACACTATAGCGGCATATGAGATAGGTTCAGATGAAACTCCTTTGAGGATCTCGCCCCGCTATGTAGGTCATAGGTATGGCTTCAACCCACCTTGGTGAAGTACTCAGCCATGGGTTATAAATGAATTTGTGGCCGCGGATGAGGTGTGGGTGTGATTTTCTCCAATGAGGATCGAAGTCCCCACTGCGGAAAAGGGCCATGGTGATGATTGGATGAAGCTCTTGAGCTGAGCATGGATGAGGTCCCCATGTTGCTGACACTGTAGACACTTCTTGACGTATTCATGTGCCTCTCTGTCCATGGTAGGCCAGTAATACCCACTCCTCAACAATTTCTTAGACAGGGTCATGCCACTCGAATGAGAACCACAGATGCCGTTGTGCACCTCAGTTTGGGCAGTCGAAGCCTCCTCAGGGTTAAGACATCTTAGTAAGGTTCCTTCTATGCTTCTACGATAAAGGGTTTCTCCTAAAATGACAAAACGAGATGCTTTCTTGATAAAGGTTCGTCTAAGGCTTGAACGCAAATCGGCGAGAATGATACCTATCCTAAGGTATGTGTAAATGTCTTGGTACCACTGATCATTTGGACCAACGATTTCGCACACAAATTCTGACTCTGGTACCTTGAATGCTGGCACGAGAAGCTGCTCTACCAAGAAGTCGTATTTCGGAACATTTTGAGGGATCTCTAAGAGTGATCCAATAGTTGCCATTGCGTCTGCTGCTCTGTTGTTGGTTCTTGGTACTTGCTCAAATGTGATGTCAACAAAATATTCCTTGAGATTTTCCACCAGCCCTTTGTATGGAGTTAGCTTATCATCCTTTGTTTGGTACTCATTGTTCACTTGATTTATGATAAGCTGTGAATCTCCATATACCTTCAATGCCATAATGTTCCACTGTACTGCTATCCTGAGACCTATAGTTAAAGCCTCATATTCTGCAATGTTGTTGGTACAAGGGAATGCTAGTTTGTATGATCTTGGTATACAATCCCCTTGTGGGGTGATGAAGAAGATACCAGCTCCTGACCCATGTTGTGTGTAGGAGCCATCAAAGTATAGTTTCCAATGAGTAGCTATGTCAATGTTGAAAATGGATTCATCTCGAAATTCTGAAACAAGTGGGCTCTCCGCATAGGTAGGTGCATCTGCCAGTTGGTCTGCAATGACCTGTCCCTTGATTGCCTTGCGCTCCACATACTCAATGTCATATTCTGATAATATCATTACCTACTTAGCCATTCTTCCTGTAAGCATTGCCTTTGAAAGAAGATACTTTAAGGGATCAATTTTAGCTATGAGTTTGATCTTGTGTGCCAACATGTAGTGTCTGAATTTTTGGGATGCAAACACCACTGCTAGGCAAGCTTTTTCAATGAATGTATAGTTTAACTCGTGGCCCACCATTGTACGGCTGATGTAGTATATGGCTCTTTCTATTCCATTTTCATCATGTTGTGCTAGGAGAGCACCAAGGGCTGCTGCAGTTGCTGAGATATAAAGGATCAATGGTTTGTTCTGAATTGGAGGCCTTAGTACTGGAGGTGTTAACAGATATTCCTTGATTTTGTTGAAGGCTTGTTCACAGTTGTCATCCCATTTGTACGTTACCCCCTTGTGGAGTAGGTGAGAGTAAGGGATTTGTTTGTCTGCTAATTGTGCTATGAACCTGCGAATTGACTGAAGCCTGCCTTGGAGACCTCTCAGTTGTTTCAATGTCCTAGGAGCTTCCATTTCAAGTATTGCTTTCACCTTTGCCGGATCAATCTCAATGCCTCTCATTGACACTATGTATCCCAACAGCTTTCCTGATTGTACGCCAAAGACACACTTCTTGGGATTCAAACTAACCTTGTATTCTTCTAGTCTATCAAAGATAGCACTCAAGACCGGAGAGGCGATCCTCCTTTGCATTTTTCCTGTGATGTCAACATAGTCTCAATCGCTTTGTGGACGTCATGGAATATTAGGTAAGCCAGCGGCCCTTGGTATGTTTCTAGCGCTCTTAAGTTTAATGGCATTACGCTCCAGCAAGAGGTTCCCATGGGCAAGTGAAAGCCGCCTTGTGTTGATCTTTCTGCTATCATAATCTCGCCGTATCCTCAAACTGGCCCATCAAGGGAGCATCCCCATGCCCGTCATGTCTACTATCATGTCGAGATGAAATCATCCTTGGGACATGCCTTGTTCAAATCTCAAATCCGGGTATGCATTCTTATGGGCCCACGCTTTGATACTTCAAAATAAGTTTATACCGCATTTCCTCGAGCACTAATTGGTTTTAATGAATCTCTACATCTATTGAGTTTTGAGCTCCATTTTGACTAACAAAGCAATTTGAGGATGCATTTTGCGAAGCTTCTGTCTCACAGGTTTAGCTTTAGGATAGACTGCCAAGTGATGAACCACTACCTCTGGATCCAATCCTCGCATATCAGCATAGGTCCACGCAAAATTTATCTTCCTTTCCTTTAAGAAGGTAGCCAACTCCTCTTGTTCTTTGCATAATAATGACTCAGCGTAGAATGTAATATGAGGAGTTTCTTGTGTTCCCAGATTGATGGGGTTGCACGTTTCTGCTAGCATAGCTGACTTTTCTTGGTGTATAGCTGTAAGAGGAAGATTGAATCCCCCATCCTCAGGCGCCTCAGAGAGGTTTTCACCATTGGATGCGTCCTTTCTTTTTACTTTTTTAGAGTCGGAGAGTGCCACAAGGTGGTTTTCACCCAAGGACTTGGAGATTATTCTCAATTTTTTATTTTTGCGACTTAGGGATTCAATCGTTTCTCCATAGTATGCATGTGTATCCAGCTCTATGATAAAACCTGCCTTATGATCCCCACATGGAATGTCATCCCTAAGTCCCATGAATTCTGAGAGCGCCTCATCGTTTTCAAACATGTCAAGAATTGGTGGTCCTCGTTGGTCGTAATCAATCAGTTGGGGATAGACTAATCAGATTTCATTGCTTTGGTTTTCAGACTCATAAGATAAGGTGCTAATCATAAGGACATTAGTATCCTCAAACAGCAAAGGTAATCCTATTTCTGGTGACTCAGTTAAATCAGTGGGCATTCCTAAAGTCATGGAGGATTTTGGAGTAGCTACAGATTCCTGAGGAGGCGTTCGGTTCCATCTATCCTGGGCACCTCGACCAAGTACAGTTACCTTAGGAGTAGGATGACCAATGCCAAGATTTTTTATTTGCTTCTCAGGTATAATGGGTATTACACGCCCATTATTATCTTGGCCTAACCCTTGGTTCCGGTTATAGCCCATCAAGAGCATCAGCTTCATACCTCTGTTTCGTTCGTCCATAGGCAATTCAACTGCCGGTATATCATCTCGATAAAGGAGATGAGATAGGTCCCCCTCTAATGTTTCCTGACCAAGATCTCCTGCACTTGTGAAGGTAGGGTTTCGTTCATAGGATCCTTGAGATGTTGAAGCTTCTTGTGATTGTGGACGTCCTCTTGATCTAGGAGATTGTGGTAGCTCTCCTACTACAAAAGCATTCTTAGGCATTGAATAGTTTCCACAACCATCATCTTGTATTATAACTTTGATATCAGAAAAGGCGGGGATGGCGGGGGTGGAGGGTGTCTCTGTCACAGAAGTGAGAGTGGCGAGATCCACGTAAGGTGTTGATGGGCCTTCATCGTTCTTGGGTACCTGCGGGATCTTGTAGTATTTTGCCTCTAGATTTTTGCAGTAGGCAAATGGCTCAGGATCTCCATGGATAGTAACCTCTTGACCTTCATGTGTGAATTTCACACATTGATGAAAAGTTGAAGCTACAGCTTGCATTGCATGTATCCATGGTCGCCCTAGGAGAATGTTGTATGGTAAATCGAGGTCCAAGACCTGACAGTTGGTTTGCATGATGGCGGGTCCAACCTGGACAGGAAGATGAATGGTGCCTTGGGATACCCTTTCCTGGTCATCATATGCTCTTATTGTGATGCATTTTCCTTTGTCAATTGAATCCTCTGAAATGTTCAAATTCTTTAGAAGCTTTAAGGAGCAAATATTTAAGCCTGCACCTCCATCCACCAAGACTCTCTTGACTTTCTTTTTATTTACGTACACCTCCAGATGAAGCGCATGGTTGTGAGATGGTTGTGTGGGGAAGTCTTGTTCAAAAAATGTAAGAATGTTAGGTGTGGTGATACTTGCGACCATAGCTTGGAATTGTTCTGTATCTAGATCTGCGGGGACAGTAGATGACGCCAAAGCTTCTTCTAGAATCTTTTTGTGTGCAGATGAGATTTTGAGTAACTCCATGATGGAGATATGTGTAGGGGTTCTTTTCAATTGATCCAAGACACTATAGCCACTAGGGTTAGACCTTGGATTGGATGTGGAATTTCTGCTTGGTTGGGATGGTGCTGCAATGGTAACCTTTCCACCTCTTGTGGTGACTCCACAATCGGCTTGGGCCCCTTTGATGGTGATGACTCCAAAAAACTCGTCTAAACAAGCAACAACACCCTCGTATGTGTGGTTGACATTTTTATAAGCCCCTTTTCCTTTGTCTTGATCTTTGTTTCCTTTGTTACCATGATTCGGCATCGGATTCGTGTAAATCTTGAGATCTTTGTTTCCTGATGGTGCTTCCACATCTATGATTTTGTCATCTATGAGGTCTTGAATTAGATTTTTGAGCCTCATGCAGTTGTTTGTCGTGTGTCCCTTGAGTTTGTGGAAGTCGCAAAGATAATTTTCATTATACCATGGTGGCTTGACCGATGGTTCTTGATAATTGTTATGTGTAGGGACCGTTATCAATTTTTCATCTAC
>VDFB02373290.1:0-30093 GCA_007258455.2 Sequoia sempervirens | reverse complement strand
GGATTTAATTCCCATTTAAAAGTTATATGTTAAATATTGTTTTCAACAAAAAAATTTATATAATTCTTTTTAATGTGCGTATAAACTATTGTGAATATATATATATATATATATATGTATATGTATATATATATATTTATATATTTTTATTAATTCATTTAATTAGATTTCATTAATTCAATTGTTAATTGTATCTGTCTGTAATCAGATTGGTTATTTTTCTGGTATGATCAAAATAAAATTTTATTATAGTGAAGATATGGAAATAGAAAGAAATTCCTATTAATTTGATAAATTGTGAAATTTGATAGATTAATATAGTAGAAGGGCAATTTGTGAAAATATATATATATATATATATATCAGCATTGATTGTTTAATTCTTATTTTTAAATATGTATATGGTGGAAATAGAATATAATTGAATAAGTTATCTTTTTGTTCTTATTTTGTGAAGTTATAATCTGGTAGACTTGTTGGATTCCTAGAAAAGATATATTCTCTTTCTACTTTCCCTCCTCAAAAAGGATTAAAATATATAAATAAGTAGTGGTATTTAGGTGTGTAAATTTATTTAGATAGATTTAAGATTTTAAGGTGGTAAGTTCTAATATGTAGTTTAAGTATTTAGAATATTGTATTATTGTCTTTTTAAAGTATAGACAATTCATCTTAAATGGTTTTCGCAATTAATTTAAGTATTGGAGGTGAATGTTAAGTTAGTATGATGAAAGGGGAAATTTAAATGTATGGGCATGATTAGAGATTGATTAGGATATTCTCGAATTGGTTAGTTTATTGGTGAAATGTGATTTTAATCTTTTGAAAATTGACTTTCTTTATATTCATTTAATGGTTGATTTGTAAGTCCTCTTTTTGGATAAATCTTTTAGAATACTTGTTATGGTTATCATGAATTGTTTTAGTATGGGGAAGTTGTAAAGTTATTTAGTTCTGGTCGTTAATTGATTGGTTAATAAATATTGTTCTCGATTGAATTGTTGGTTGATGTTTATTATATAAGTGTTTTTGTGGAGTTGTGAGTGATTGAGTATTTAAGGTGTTCTTAAATTTGGTGCCTTGGATGTCTGGTTGCATGCTTTTACCTCTATTGTTGAAGGATTGTTCCATGTTGGTGTGAATGCCTTTGGAGGTTAGTTTTGATTCAAGGAATCCTTTGTCCTTTTAAATTTGTGTTGCAATGTATTTGGGAATTTGTATTTTGTTGATGAGTTGTGGGAGGTTGATCTTCTTGGATTTTTGATTTATTTTGTATCAAAGATGTTTATGTGGTTTGGATGGGGTGGTTGATCTTATTTTAATGTATTCACTCATTATTTTTGAATTGAAATTAGATCTGGTGGCCTTGCAATTATTGTTGTCGTTGCTATGTTGTTGTTTTTATGAAAGTGATTTGCGTACCATCATAAGGGGGTTCTTGTGAGGAGAAAATTGAGGTCTCCCATGGAATGCCTAGTTGGTGGCTTTTGGTTTCATTTAGTGATTTTGTGGATTAAAGGTTGATTTTCTTTTGCGTTTTCCTATTTGAGGTGACGCCATTGTTAATTTGTAGATGGGTCTTGATGAATCTTTCCTTGTTATGGCTTTTTCTGATTTACTCTCATATTTGAGGAAATTTTATCCTTGTGTTGAATTATTGGAGAAATACTCATGTTGCTTCACTTTACCTTTGTTTATGGGTTTTCATTCTTTTGGCTTCCAGAGGCTTGAGATGATTGTTAATTGATGTTCTCTCTCTTTATGGGCCCTTGATGTGGCAAGTGTTTTGGTTTCATGATTTTAAAAGGGTTGTACAGAATTTGTTGAGACTTGGAAATTGTATTTATAGTGAGATGGGTAATGCCTCGCATGCTTCTCAGTTGTGATATAATATTCTTGTTATGTTGTAAAACCCTTGGTTTCTTGGTTTTATGTGGTTGGGTCTCTAGGGAGAGTGGCTCCTCGTGGGGGCCAGTGCCCCGCTTAAGGGGAAGAGCACAGGATAACCCACGAGTGAGTTAGTAAATAAGTGAAAACCTAATAATTAACTTAGGTGGGTTGGGTAGCAATATCATTATAAGATTAATAAATGGGATGCCCATCTTCATTAGTGCTTCTCCGTAGGGCTAATGGAAGGATGAGGCCGGGTTGGCAAGGTCGTGACTTCGTCTTCACGAGAGGTCGACGGCTCCGCATGAGTCACCCTATGGACCGGCGCCTCCAGTTGGGAGGAAGGGCACAGGACAGCCATAGATGGGGGCCGGCGCTTCTAGTTGGGAGGAAGAGCACAGGATAACCCATGTAGGACCATGCGATGACACTCTCCCCTAGTTGCCCATGTTTTTTACTTTATTGTGTTCCTCGAAGTAGGTTGTGGGAGTTGTTTTAGATTGTAGTTTGAATTGATCTATGATTATTGTTTTAATACATCTTTAGTGTGTTTTGTGGTCTTGTATGATCTCATTTATATTTGATTTACGATCTTGTATCTTATGATACTGTGATATGATGTTATTGTGTTGTTAATTGCAATTTGGAATTGTATTATGTTTAGTTGATTTGGAAGTGTTTCATGATCATCCTTTGGTTACTTGTTACTGGTCATTGCTTTGATTTATGTGATGAGATGTATGATTTTAAGTTATTTTAATGACTCTTGGTTGTCGTTGATTATGTCATTGTAATCCTTGAGTTTTATGATACTTTTGTATGTTGTTGAGTCTTGTGGTTCCGTGTTTGGATGTTCTTGGTTGAGGACTCTTATTGTCAGCTCCTAGCACGGGGGGTGGGTCTTCGGACTCACATGGTCGGGTGGAACGTGCTAAGCACCCCATTGGGTCCCCAGTCGAGGATCGAGAGGTGCGGATTGGTGCGGTTGCAGCGACTCCAGAGTTGTATCCATCTTGGAGCTAGTTTTCATCTGTTTATTTGTATTATGTTATCTTATGTATGGTTTCCATTTATGTTTGGAAACACTCTTGTATCATTGTACCTTTAGAACATTGTACTGTGATGTATTGTTAACTCGGTGTGGTTATTGGCCATGGCAGTTGTTATTCATTGGGTTGAGTTAATTATTTATATGTTGTATTTATATACTCAAATGGTTTCTTATCAATGATTATCATGTATATGTTATATTTGTTAATGTTTATTTTGTTATGGATTATATCTTTGGATTTTATTCTTTATTGTTGTTGTGTGGATCTCAGTCTCGTAATGACTCTTCGTGTACCCCAAGGGATGTATGTGTTAGTGAATCTGCTTAAATGGAATTCATGTCATGACTTAGTGTGTAATACATGTATGTTATGTTTACTTAAAAAAAAAAAAAATTGTGTTGTAATTATTATGTATTTGTCCTTTAATTCACGGGCGGGCGCTACATCAAAACTCATGCCCTGTCAATAAGGCTGACAATGATAACTTATCTGAACAAAATTTTTCTCCTAGGACCATATCGAAGAATCCTAAGGAGGCTTAACTTGCATTTACTAAAGATCGCAAGGATCATACACACATCCCGATTAGGAAAGAACAAACATCACCTAAAAATCAGCTTACTCATAATCAAATACCTTTACCATTGCAGACATCCTTCTTGGATTCTCTTCTTCCTTAAAGCATCATCTAATGTTTAAACCATTAATGGTCGTAGGTGATTGTTCTTTCTACTTGTCTTAATATATGCATATTTTATTTTTACCTCTAGTAACCTTGTAACTTAACCTTTTAGATCATAGTCATTCACCCTTTATGTCCTCAAAGAGACCTCTTTTCTCAATATTTCTCTATTCTACATCATCACTTCACGGGTTGTCATCATGTCTTAGCCATCTTGGCTCAGATATATCCATCACAATATCTCAACCCTTTTTAAAGGTACAATCCCCAATCCTTGCTTCGACCATGACATTTTCCTACTAAGGATTCTTTTGAAAATGCCACTAAACTGATGAGTACTCTCAACTAATATAGTCATACCATGTCTAATCTTATTGGTTCTCAACTTAAACATCCAAGACTCATTGAGGTTCCAACTCATCAAAGAAATCTCCGACCCAAGATAGGGTGCTAATTCACTCGATGCTCTTAGAAATTTAGGTCATCAATAGGTTCACATTGCAACCTATAGTGTAGAAGTCTTGAGGTCCGAGTGTTGAACCTATGGCTCTGATACCAAGATGTAACGCATGGGAGATAAGCAAAGCATTTTAAATTGTTCAATCCATTTCAAAAGGTTTACAAGTAAATAATACCATTCATAAAAGCTTCCAAAATGAGCTCAATGTAAAAGAGAATAAATTGCATTTCATGTATATAAATAATAACATTGTAATTTATCAAGATTATGCACATGGAAAAAGTACATCAATGAATTTTCATATATATATTCATCCATACTCGAAAGAGATCAATAATTCCAATAGAAACATCTTTTTCAATGTTACATCATAAAAACCTTAATTCTACACATCAATGTTACATCGGATTCTTTCATGCAATTCTTCTATTTCAAAGTTTCAATAATGAATGTCAAATACATATACATATACAATGGGGCTTTACAAGCCATTCCAGAATGATACACAAGTACATCAATATCAAATAAAACTCTGATCCTCCAACCGCCGCGACACCATCGGTCTTCTTGCGAGCTGGGGCCAAGAGTGTGATTCAGGCGCCTTTTCCGCCCAACCACGAAGTACATGACTTCCCCGGGTTCCTTCCTAACTCGAAGGAATCCCCGGCCCTGCATAAGGAGCCTAGCAACCTGACACAATAAACAGGAGGGAACTCTCGATGCATGCCTGGTGCCTATATGCATTTCTAATACGAGAAAACATATTTCTTGCAACAGGAGGTGGCAGAGACTCAAATACATATATTTCTAGGCTTTTAAAACAAATCCATCTATTTCAATGGTACAAGTGCTTGGCCAAGCATAAATGAAATAAACACGTGGTAGTTTCAAAAAAGGTAAAACTACCGTCTCTATGGATCCACCTTCGGCATCCTGTCCCAGAAGTTACCAAAATACAGTATAATAAAGTGCAAGAACAGAAAGTCGTGCATTTTCTATACATGCTTCATGTATTCTATTGATTCTAAAAGAATTTTCTTCATTTATCCACATTCATACAAAGATTGCTTTTCAAACTGATTTCCATGCATACTTAGGTTTCAAATGAGAGTTTCAAAACATCTTTTGAATTCCATTTGAACAAAAGAAAAAAGGTTGTAAGTTTCAGTATTAAATATCATCTGCTCTTTTCTTAGTAATTTTCTCTGATTTGGTAAAGGAACCTGTTTTCACTCCAAGCTACTCTCTTGAAGGTTTTGTTCAAGTTTGGTTTTTCAAATGTAAAAATGCATGTATATCATGATACTTTCAGTGTATGAACATAAGTAGAGGAAATAATTTTCTGTATAAAACAGTGTTCTCAGATTTATGTATATATTTCTATATTTTCAAAATTCAAGCTGATTTGAAAGTGGAATTCCCAATATGTTACAGGTTTCTGGTTAACAATAATATATAGAAACAAGATAATTCTTTCAGAAAAATAGAGGTTTGGAAATTCGCATTTGAGTTTTATATTGTATACCAATATTGAGAAATCTACATCTGTATGTAAGCATAAGACAATGTGACCAAAGAAGATCACCAATTTACATGGTTCTCATAGGTACATTTTCATATTTCCAGCTTCAAAAATACTAAGAAGTTTATATATATTTGACAGAAATTATATCACATTCTGAAGATGGTTTTCCTGTATAAATTCGCATTTATGTATATATATATAGATACAACTGAGTGTGTATATATAAATATGTTTTAAATAAAAAGAAATATAGATTTTTATAACTGTTCTCACATTTTCTGGCCGTGCACACAGAAAAGAGCATTATACAGAGTTCTAAGCAGGTGATAAGCACCCCAAAGGTGTTGGGAGGCCTTGCCTCTCCCATGGGGAGGATGCAGGCTGTGAGGAGGCCGCGCCCCCTCCACAGGCCGTGGCCTGTGGAGGGCGCAAGCCTCCCCACAGAGTCGTCCCTTCCTTTGGGAAGGGCTGGGGATTACAATCCCTCCCCCTACATTAAAAACAAATTCTTAAAAACAGAATTCGCCCAGCATTCACTGCAATTAAATTCATTTCAAAAGAATTTCGAATTAATGTTTGGTAAAGGTTTTCTTGCAAAATTATGTGTATATATATATGTATATATGCACAGGAATGCAAATTCTTGTGTATATATATATATATATAAATATGATTTCATATCTTTTCTCTCACAAATTTTTCTGTACAAAAGAATAGCAAATGAGGGCAGTTTTATGAAATGCAGATTTGCAACAGATTATAACCCTGTTCTGGAAGAAAAAAATTGGGTATTTTCTCAACAATGCAACAAATGAGTAAAAGGTTTTTACCAGATTTAAAAATAAAACTAGAAGACATTTCTCAGATATTTGTAATCATTTTCATAAAATGATGCATACAATTTCTCCAATTTCATACTGAAATTTAAACTAGTTTAAAAGCAAAGAATGGAAAAACCTGGCAGATTACTCCAGTTGTAGATGTCCAGAATTACCTTCAGTCTCTTTCTCCCTGAGCCCTGGTTATTTTCTCAACAATCTTCTCTTCTCTCCCCTTAAAGCTTTATTCCTTCTTCCGAGAGTCATGCAGACCCTTTCAAAATGACAGATGTATATTTTTCTTGGCAAATTTTACATGCAAAATAAAGAGGTAGCCACTTGCCAAGAGCATTGTTGGTTTTAAGGAGAATTTCCCAGAGCCCAAAGTTTCTCGGGACTGTTCGTTTTTCCTTCTCCAAATTTTGGACTTTAGGTTTTGCAAACAAATATGCAAATAAAATTATTTCCTCTTTATCATATGCAAATAAAAATATTTCCACTTTATTTTAATTTCATAATAGATAAAATTTAATAAATAGATTTTCAATTATTGCACAGAAAATGGGATATATATACTAAATAAAATAAATCATAATCCTTTCAAAACTTTAATTGATAATTTAATTTATTTTTATGATATTATTTTTATTATTTATTTATTCAAATCTAAAATAAATATTTTACCTCACTTATAAATAATTCATCATTTAATTAACACAAAATAAAGATAGGATTTGAAACCATAAAGCATTTAAAACTTAAAATTAATGATTAATAGTTAAATTGTATTTATTGCTTTTATTTATTATTTTATTTACTTTAATCGACTATTATTTAATTCACCAATAATTCAAGACAATCATGTTGAAAGTGACATTGCCTAAATGCAATCTACATGAGTCTAGGTGTTGTGTGTGTGTGGTCGAGAGTACTCCTATTTTACCTTGTCGAGAAGCTAACCTCCTTTTCCTCAATCACACTCTTGGTCTTCGACCACCTGCAACTTAAGTGCATTCAGGCACACAACAAAAGAATGAATTAGTATCCGATATAGATATATATCAAAGCAATATTTTCAATAAATATTTCTATTCTATCTTGCTTAATCTTTCAAATAAAACGCATTCAAAATTACTTTCAAAAGTAAATACTTTTCTCATTACCACACACCAAAGCATCATAGTATGTCATATTACTTCAAGCACACACAATAATCCATAGAACAAATCCACACAAAGCCAAGAGAAAAAAAACAACATCAAAGTCGAGACGTGACATTAGGGTTGTTAGGCGACAACTCACTTATTTTTTCCTTGAAATTTAAGTACTCTTGCATTGAAATTTCAAATTTTCACCAAATAGATTTAAAAAAAATAAACCTAGTAGTTTAGAAACTACATTCAATTTGCTACAAATTCTATTCTTACATATTTTTGAAATAATATAGATAACTTATTCAAATTTTTACGTCAAGTTGCCTAAATTTGATTTTTCTGATTTTTTCGCCACTTAAGGGCCTATTTTTTCCATGATGATCCTGCACATACCCCATAACAAGTTGAATTCATTATTTTCCTCTTCCATGAGCTTAAATGAAAAATATCCTAAAAGGAGTGTTAAACTTAGTGCTTCCCCTAGTTTGACACTTGCAGTTGTCCCTTTGGCTACTTGTCCATCTTTCGTATATACTGACTGAGATTGGGATGCAAACGGCTTGCTATAGGTTGACTTGCATGTTTCTTACTATTCTTTGGCATTGTTTTGCCTTTATGTTTCTTTATGTGAGTGCATGTGCATAATGTGATCCCCCGTGCTATTTCATTTGATGTATCTCTCTCTCTTTTTATGCATTCCTCTATATGTACCTACATTCTTCTATATGTAGTAAACATTTTATCATTTTTTGCTTGTCTTGTGTTTTCCTTTTATGCATGATGCAAGGCATGAAGACATTTAGGTCTCTTCCATGTTGACCTGAAAGGATTTTTCTTTTTATTTTTTTCTCTCTGTGTAATTCTTCTAGTTCTATGAGTATTTGGAGAATGATGACATTTCCAAGCTCTATAACAATATTGTAGCAAAGATATACTTACTCCAAATCTATAGATCCTTTATGTATTTCTGGGGGAAGCCCCTCCATCCTTTTTCATGATGTAGCTTTATTTTGGAAACATATGACGACATAGGGATTTATGAGGAAAGCTCTCATGTCTTAGGAGTAAACATTTGCTACTTTAAAGCAATTGCTCACAACGATCGTGTTAGTAATCGATTTAAAGTGGAGGCATACATCGATGATATATTTCAACATTTTGCATGTTTTATGGTGCGTTTTCTTTTTTCTTGTGATGCATCCTTTTCTTGGTGGTGTCATTGGGTTTGATGTCATCCAAGAGTGTTATATTTCTTAGCGTATGACTTTCCTCTTAGTGTCTTGATGCAACACACTACATTCCCCAGGCTGTGAAACTTTTACTCTTGATTTGTCCTCTCTTGGAGACATTAGTCATGATAATCCCTAAGAATAATACCTTACATGAAAGAAGCAATATCCCTTTGAACAAAAACCTATATACATTACTGTTCATAAGTGTTTGGCATATGTAACACAACTTGCTGACCTTGTGAAGCTTGAAACCCTAATTCAATGCCACCTAGCATAACACACCTTGCTTTCCTATGGAGCCTTGCCATGGGGTGATCCCACAATATTGGTTTACAATTTTTGGCCAAACTGGACACTGAACTAATTTTTTCTAACTAAATCTTAACTTTCGGGCACCTATAGTAGCTAAACTGTGAGGAATTTGAAGATGATGCAAACTAGTGATTTGTTACATTTTTTCTATAGATTCTAAATATATATTTTTTCAAAAAATTTGGAATCAGATTGCACTTCTTTTTCCATCTCCTTCAAAAACTAGTTTTTTTTCAGTAAACACCATTTTTAAGGAGTGATGCGTACTATATACAACATAACTTTTTTTCCATGAGGGATAAAATTCTATTTTTTTTTAATTTAAATTTGTGACTATAATATTTAGCGCTTTCATTTGGTTTCATATATTTTTATTGAATATTTTTTCCTTAATCAAGTTTCGAAGTCAAACCAATTACAACTCAGACATAGGTGGACTGTATGTACAACATAATTTTTTTTGTATGTATCAAAATTCTTTTTTTTTTGTTGGATCAAGGACTTCAATATCTAGTGCGCTAATAATTTTTGATTTTTTTTTTTGATAATTTTCTATTTTTCCGATGTAGAATAGAGAGCTTGATTTCGTGAAAACCTACATTCACAAGAAATGAAAAATAAATATAATAATAAAATTAAATTTATTTAAAATTATACTTTTTGGGAAGCTTATAATAAGGACTACATACTTACAAAAATAAATTCTAAATGAATTCATTTGATCCTCCAAAGGTAAATCAAAAGTGGTTTTTATCGACATTTTGATAAGTGTAAAGGGAACTCCATTATAGGTATGGTTTAAAACTAGTGGGGTTCTATCCAAAGGGTTGATCTAAGGTGGTTTGATCAAATCCTCTTTAATTGGAATCCTTTAAATGAAACTTTTCAAGGCTTAAATCATTATATTTTCTAAAAATATGTGATTTCAACAAAAAATAGGATCTCCCAGAAATTGTAAACTAGTATTGTGGGATCACCCCATGTGCATAGAGATAAGAATGTGAAACCCTATTAGAGTTATCAGAGGGATAGATTTGGTATGGCACATATAGTGAGAGCTGACACATATGCATGACTTTCTTTTTAAGCTACCTTCTTGGAGGGATACTCACCTAGTGGATGGCCTAAGGTTTCACTACCCAGGAGTGAGCACGTACATCATTTGCATAGTGGAAATTGAGTTCTACTTGTGAACATTCTTTGGAAAAATAGCTAAGACATGTTTCACATCATGTTGGGCAATCAAGGCTTGATCCTTCCCCTTCCCTTGGAAAATCAACTGAGATGTGTTCCACATCACATTGGATAATTAATGCTTGATTCACTTCCCTTTTCTTCTTGGTCTTTGATGTTGTATGATTGTGTATCTTTGTCCTTGATGCATACATAAGTGTCTTGAATTTCTACTTTAGTGTGAGTTTGACATGGGGTCATACTCTCACTAAAGTGGGAGCTAAATGTAGTGTAGAAAAAAGTATCCCTTTTTCACACTTAATTTGGAAATAATTAATAATAAAATGAGTCTAATGTTGCCTTGAATTAGTGTTGTAATGCATTTTACACATTCACATTAAGTTTAGGGCCTTTTTTAATAAAATGGACTTAGTGGTGCCTTGTTTAGGGTGTTGTAGAGTTTAACTTTACACTTTCACACTAATCTAGGGCTTTATTAATTAATTGAGGTTATTTTTTCCTTAATTGGCCCCTTTAATTCAAATTCAAGCCTAATTAATTGTAAATTCTAAGGGATAAAACTTGACATTCATTAATGATATTATACAACACTTAATTTTACAAGATGTGTGTCTTATGTTAGTGACCTAGGAACCATTCGCCACTTGGTGAATGGTTTCTAACTAGGCCCTAGGACCCTTATTTTACATAACATTTAACATCCTTCAAAGTGTGTCCTAGCTAAGTGTGCTATGACCCATTCACCACATGGAAAATTGATCCTCACTTAACCCTAGGAACCCCCCTTGGGCTATTTTTTGGTGGTATTTTAATGATTTCAAATCCTATATTTGATGTCAGTTTGTGATATTTGAATTTCAGGAATTAACCTTAGGTTATCTATAAATACAAGGTTATTTCACTATGTTTTCGATCAATAAATTTTCACAAGAGCATTATAGAGCATTCAAGACGATTTCTAAGACATTCAAAGGAAGATTATTGAAGTTTATTGCAACAACCAAAGGTTATTTAATCATGTCAAAGGCATAGTGCATCATGCATGTTGTTGAGCTAATGTGTTGATGTAGCATTGAAGATCTAATTCATGAATTGTTCCAAATCAAGTGTCATGATCAAGATCTACATTCATTGATGTCACTTCATGCAAGATTTTTAAATTTGTACTCCAAGGTTTCAATTAACGTTTTAGGTTGAAGATCACTTAGAGAGAAAAATTGGAGAAAGTTGCAAAGTTGTCAAAGTTGTCACCTTTCTTGATAAATCATGGAATTACGCTACATAATTTATTTTCGGGTTTTTGACATTCTTCAACTAGGATCTGACAGTGTAGACATTGAAGAACATAACCCAAAAACAATTTTTCTAGAATCCTAGCCAGGACCCATTCGCCATAGGGTGAATGAGTCCTCCGTGAGGCTCGAAAAAAACTTTTTTCAATAGGTACACATCATTTGACCTTCTTAAAACTTTCCTCTTTACTAATATTTGGGTTAGGATTTATTTTTGTAACTTATTTATGCATTATAACCCTCATAATTGAGTGAAACTCTAGTAAAAATAGGTGGCATCTATTTGTCAATACATTTGTGATTCACCACCCTATTTTTCTTTGTTTCGCCATTGAAAAAGAAATAGTTGATTTTTTTTGGAGGTCAGGATATTATCACTTAATCAAAAAAAATATCATATATTTAAGTACGCTTTTGAAGGTTGGCATATTATCTCTGAACTCAAACAAAAACCATATATTTAAGTACACTTTTGATCATCAAGAGATCATGTCAATTCCTCATTTCTACATAAAACTAATCCAAAATTATCAGTTGATTTGTACAAAATATGAAGGTTTTTTCATTCCTTGAAAGTACTTAAGAATTATTTTAACTATATAGAAATGAACCTTTCTAGGATATTGCATTAATCTTCAAAGAAAACTTATAACAGAGATGGAGTTTGATCTACTTGTAGCAAGATATATAAGACTATTAACCAAACTCTTGAATAGTATTATGTTTATATTTTCCAAATCATCATTCTTGATTAACTATCTATTTATATTAAAAGCTATGTTCATTGGTTTGCAACTACTTATTTTAATTTTATCAAGTAAATCTACATATCATTCTATTAAGAAAAATATATCATCATTAACTTGTTTTACTTCTAATCCAAAATAAAATTTTATTGAACCTAAATCTATGATTTGAATTCAATCTTTATCATATTTTTTTATTCTTCTATTAACATTTTTTTATTTTCGATATAATCAAATCATCAACATATAGACATACTATAAGTAAATCATCAATAGTACTTGTAAATTTGACATAAAGTGTGGGTTCACTCTCACTCCTCTTAAAACCATTTAAAATTTAATATACATCTATTTTATTATACCAAGCTTTTGGTGCTTTCATGAGTTTATAAAGAGTTTTTTCTAGCTTGTAAATTTTTGTTTTTTCTCATACAACTTTGTAATCTAGTCATTATTCTATATATACTTATTAATTCAAGAAACCATTGAAAAATGTTGATTTAACATCAAATTGATAAATTTGTAAAACCAATTGTTATGGTATGCAACCTAGCAATAGGAGCATAATTTTATTATACCTTATACCTAATTGTTGTGTGAAAATGATTTTTCTACTTGTCTTAATTTATATCATTCAATTAATCAATTATATTTATATTGGTGTCATAGATCCACTTTCACCCAATAATCTTCTTTTCTAGTGGAAGATCTACTAACTCTCATGTTTCATTTCTTTTAATTGAAGAAATTTCTTCATTCATGACTTTAACCCAAGCTTCATATTTTATTACATCTTCAAAATTTCTTGGTTCAACTTGAGTATGAGAATACAAAGAAAAATTTATAGTTAAATTAAGACTAGTGGTTTCTTCATAAAATTATCTAAGAGTTTTTACTTTTCTTATAGGACTTAAACTTGAAGGATTATTTGATAGAATTTTTTTTGGACTTGATGGAGGTGTTTTAGTAGAACTCGAGTTTCTACTTGGTTTAGTAGGATAATATAAAAAACCTTCTTATATTTTTGTAGTTGCTAGTTTTTCTTGATGGAATTTTTTATTTCATTGCTATGACTCAATGAAATAAGGACTTAAACATAGCATTTATTAATTTTAATTGATTTTTTTTTTCAAATTTAATTATATTTAACAATAAAGAGTTGCAAGAAAATTGACTTATTTAGGAAACAAGAGATACTCTAATTTGAAGTTACAAATAAAGATGTTCAATGCTTTTATTAACACAAATATTTAATGATTATTTGATTATTTACAATTTTAGTTTCTTATGATGTATTTGAGGTCTGTCTCAAGAAATCTATCATTAAATTAGAGAATTAGCTTCATTTTATGTAAATAAACAAAGTCAATTGATGTCAAATATTAGATTGTTGAAGAATATTTGATAATAGAGAAGATTTGAACTCCCATTAACATGGTAGATGAATAGATTGATGCATTAACTAAAGCATAAAGGGAAATGTAGGATCCATGATGATGCCAATGCTATTTTTTTTTTTATAAAACCAACTTAGAATATACCATTTTCCAAATACAAACATAGTGGGTCTTTATTTCTAATTAATGGTGTCTGAATGAATCTCTTTCCAAATTATTTTGTCATGATGTTATGGAAAAATAATAGTTTTCTATTTAATATTATTATTCATCATATCTCTAATGGGAGATTTTCTTATTATTTTTCATGTTTTAGTATCATACACATAACAATTAAGAATTTATTTTCTTTGTTTTCTTAAAATATCCAAACTATGTTTAGCTATTTATTTTCTTTGTTTTCTTAAAATATCCAAACTATGTTTAGCTATGATTCTCGTATGTAATGAAATGCTAAATCTCAGTTTTATTTGGGTGAAATTGAATATTTATTTTGGATATCTAGTGATTTTTTTTCGACCTTGTGCGAACTACTAACTATTCAATGTAGCCTTTGCTTAAATTTATTTTACTTTGAAATTTATACTTGCATTTAGTGATACTATGATTAATGTAGTTATAATGTTAATTTGTATATTAATTAGAATAGTGAATTTAGTATACCTATTATATGTACATGTTGATATTGACATCTCTTCACTCACTCCTCTTTTCTATGTTTTACCTTTTTGAAAATATATTAGTTTAGCAAGTAATCCGTAGGAAATAATTAATTTATTTTTTTGAATTTCACTTCAAAATGTACATTTTTAAATTAATATTGATGAAAGGTAATACAAATGTTATAAGGAAGGGAATATCTTAATGATACATATCAAATTCAATCTAGAATTATATGCATGGTTACACACATTTAACAACAAAAAAATGAATGAAGAAAAATTAATCTTGTTTAACATATTTGCATATCTCACTCTTCTTTTTTGGATGTTTCATTTTCTGTGAGTCACCAACCTTCTGTCTCTATGGCTGCTTTGTAAATAGGTACTATCCCTTTCAAACTTTAACCTAATCAAAACATATTTGCATGTGCCATAATTAATTTTTTTCTAGATTAAAATTTTACCATTTATGATAATGTATGTTCTAAATTTTGAGTGAAATATGTAATAGATATATTTGTATACTAATGTACTAAAATAGAATAAATGATATACTATAATCTAATTAAGCATGCAAATGAAATTTCTTTATTATAAGAATCTCACGAATCTAAAGAAATTAAAAAGATCAATCCAAGATGCGAGTATTGGATGTAATTCCTTAGATAATTGGACAAAATATACACAAATATCTCAATCCTTGGAGGATATTTGATCCTTTTGAAGAGATTTTTATACTCACCATGTTAGTATGTTTTTAATCCATCCATGGTGTCAACCAAGGGGATAAATGAGATAGTCTCATAAGTAGCCACACCCTTTTCTCTTTTTTCTCTTTAAAATTAAGATTTATATTTAAAATACAAAAATATCTTATGAGAAACTTTGCAGTAGATTTGGAGACAATATACAAAGATAATCTAGCTCAAAAATTTGTGTATTTTCATCTCACCAAGATCCTAACACCTAAACATCCAAATAGCCAATTTACTAAAATATGTATTATTAAGTATAAATTTGATGATCCATAAATGGGGATAAGGGGGGGAATCTATAGGGTGTGTTTGGTCTAGGAGCTTTCTAGAATACATCTCATTTCTAGATCTAGTATTGGCTCATCTTTTAAGAGTGATAAGTATGGAGGATAAGGACCATACTTATATCTCATTACCCTATCTCTATGGTATGAACTAAGTAAAATATTAGGACTAATCACTTACTATTGTATCACATAATATAGATGGCCAAAGGCTTGCTAGGGAAAGGTTTCCCAAAATCCTAAGGTGTCTTCCTATGTACTTAAGGGTATGTGAAAGCTCACACCTAAATAAAAATATTATTTTAGGCATTGGTATTGAACTCAAATTAATCTTATTTTAGCTAATAGTGATAACTCTTTAAAGGATATATAGAAACCCTCAACATAGGGATTTTGACATTAAAAATGACTCGTAAGGGGAATTTTTGATAAAAACAAAAGAAAGAGATTTAGTGTCACTAGAACTATACCCACAATTTTATCACCAAGATCATAAGAGGGTGAGGTGAGAGTGAAAATTGGATAGTTGTAGAAACCCTTAAATTGATACTATATTTATATAAAAATATCTCTAGAAAGATCTCTACTACCACTCATAATGAACATGTAAAGAAATTTTGATAATACATATAAAATCATAGAATAGAGAGAAATAGAATGCTTCATATTAACTTAATTTAATGCCACTTTTAAAGGGAGAAATCCCAATAGGAATTAAAATCTAAATAAATGTAGAAAAAGTGTCTTTCACTTGGGAAGTCATTACAATATAAATAATATAATACTATCCCATTGATGTGAGATAAATACTTTATTCAAACTAATTAGTGGGATGCCATACAAAAATATTACACACATATTATTTATTATTATATATGGTTGAAGTATGAATCATATATGCACCTAACTAACTAGTACTAGATGATATCAATTACATACAAAAAAATGAAGTTCAAAACTTGATAATAATTGTATGTATGGATAGTTTTCACAAGGAAAATTTGGAAATCATATTTTCCATTATTATATAGCTTTTACATTACATTTTATTGATTACATAGATTTTAGATTATGTCACTCTTATAGATGGAAGTTACTATTGATTTAGTGGTCCGTGTTAGGAATAGATTCCTATGGCATTGGTGGACCTATTAGTTTACATGATGGATATTATTTTACACAATTATATAAATATGATACATTAAATGATGTATATCTTATAATATTACTCAATTTTATTGGATTTAAATGATTTATATCTTATAACATTACACCTTTATTATATTCACACTTATGTGTTAATGGATTTACAAGTATCTATTACCATTCTATAAGTTGGTATTCATATTATTCTCACAAGACATGTTTCATTGACTCATAGGTTTTGATATTAATTATTACTGCTTGAATTACCTTACCATTAGAGGAAGCACACAAGGCATATTATAACCCTAATTTTTTGTTCCTACATCATTATAAATTGATGCCTCTTATTTGAATATCACATAATGTTATCATTAGTATCTATTATATGTGGTGTACTTTACATGATATTATTTTTTACAAAAACTCTAATTCATTGTATTATTTACATGTAACCAATTAGAGGGGTATATATTATCACTTTAACACTTATTCATTATTATGCTTACAATGACACTCTTATAAAATTTATGATAATTTTCTAGTACCAAAGAAAGATTCATCATTATTTTTACATTAATTATACATTTCATGGTGAATCTCTTATCATGTTATCTAAAGTATGAGATGCTTTTTCTTCATATTCAAAGATATATTTGACATTTTATCTACCTAGTTAGATTCATTTCATATTTTTTACTTAGTTAGATCCATTTCACATATATCTTTTTGGTTTGAGCCATTTTCAAATGGTCATATTGGCTAAGTAAACAAGATAGTTAGACTAGCATTCTTAAAAGCAATATATTATTTGGTCAAATGTATTAATTAGACTACAAGCTCTTGGTGTTAGTGTACCATTTGACTAGTCAAGAAATTGGTGCTAGAAAGAGGTCCAAGTGAGTCCATTTTGACTATGCCATTTTCATAGCCAACTTGTCAAAGTGATGATTATTTCCACTTAGTCATAGTCTCTTTCCATGCTTTTAATTTTTTGTAGAAAGATCAAGTAATTGTAATTATATTCATTTTTCATTCTTAGCAAATGCTAACCATTAAATTTTTTTTCTTATGTTACAATTTTTTAAGATGGGTTCCTAATGGGAAATATAATACACATGATTTCTATTTATATTTGTACCTTTGAGTGTTTTAAATATTTACTTTCAATGTTAAACTTCTTGGTTTTAATTTTACATGCATCCTCATGATAGAATTTGTATGCAAGGAATAGTATGGAAAAAATATAAAGGAAAATAAAACATATGTGTTCCCTTTCTATTTAAATTGTTTTCTTGTGGGGACTAGGCCATCCTTATATATTAAATATTATGCAAGATGACATATTTTTGCATAAAATTTAGAAAGTTACCTTATGCTAGCATACCCCATCTCCACACATCTCAAGATTTCAAGTTACTCACCTATTAAATGTACTATTTTCCAACCTAATTTAGAGTAGTGAGTGCAAAATTTACATAAGGGTGATCCCATAATAGTGTGTCCCATTTTTTGGTGAAAGTGGGACATTGAAATTGGTATTTTAATCAATTTTTATCATTTATTTTCTATAGAAATGAAACCATTAAGAATTTGAATATGATGTGAATTAGTGGGTTTTTCAACTTTTTTGTCTAGATTCTATATATATATATATAAATTTTAAAAAATAGTTTATAATTTTTTTATAGAAAATTTAATAACTTATTTTTTATAGTTAACAATATTTTTTAAAAGTGATCATATACGTTTTTACAAAAGGAATTAAATTATAAATTCTTAAACAGAGATTGTTAACACTTGTTAGTGAAGTTAGCTATTATATTACATTATTTAAACTACCAATGTCTACATGGTTATGCTGTCAGTTATGATGTGGTTGTTGAAGCATTTTCTCATGTATAAATATTGTCTTTGTTCATGAATTAGCACATCAAGTTTTCTCCCTTCATATGGTATTAGAGAATGTAAACATTTTGGGCATATGATCTAGTGCAATGATGGATACTTGGTATCCACAAGCAGCATGAGAAGAGGAAGACAAACTATTGTGAATGGCTTGGGTGTTTGTAGGCCATTTGAAGGCTTCTCCATGAAGTAGAATAAAGGTGTTAGGAAATGAAAAAGTATTTTGATCTTTATCTTAGAAATTTCATGTGAACATGGACGATGTAGAGGAACTGTTGAAAGGAAATAAATGTGGAAAAAGGGTGGTGCAAAACATGTGCTTGATGGTGAGTTTCTACCTAGGTATCTTAGGTCTACTAGAATGTCTTCATAAATTATTTCTTTTATCATCCCCCCTCCATAAAATGCATTAAATTAAATTTAAATGATCAATGATTTGTCCTATCTCTTAAATCCAAGAGCTTTCTATGTTGGATATTTTAGATTGATTATTGTTACTTGTATTAAAATTGTTGATCCACACATAACCTAGAAGGAGGCGTAAGTTTTACTTCCCTTTAAGCTAATTGAATTTTGTGTGTTTCTCTCCTCTATTCATACTTGATGACATAAAGGAAAATGATCATAGAGAAACTTAGAAATGAATTGATTTAATTTTATCTAAGTACATAGTTAATTGGTGGTCAAAGGTTCATGTAAATTTTTTTTTGTGAGTTTAATGGTGATATAAGGGAGATATTGTGTGAAAGTTTGATTTAATTTTATTTAAAGTGGATATAGAATTATGGAGGTTGCATTAGATAAGTATTATGGATTTAATTTTCATACTTGGAGAATGAAAATTCAAATGCAACTAATGAATAAAAATTTATAGCAAATAGTAACCAAAAAAGAAAACCCACTTATAGATGCAAATAGGTTATTATGGACACATAAAAAGTAACCCTTGTACTTTTTCTTCCTGTTTGGGCCCTCTTGGTGATTTTGGATTGATTTTTCCTTGATTTAATGTTGTAATGTGGTCAACACATTCACATTAGGTCTTAGGTCCTTGAGAATCAATAAGAGTTCTATGATGTCTTGCAAAATGTTGTGAAGTGTTGTAACCCTCTTTCACACTTTTCTAGGACCTTTTCATTACAATTCACTAAATAACTTATTTTAATCACTTACCAAGCCTTATTTTAAAGTTTTTTAAAGATTTATAACAAACTTTCATGCTTTTCTAGGCTTGTCATCAATAATTTGACCCTTTTCTTATGTTTAAATGGCCCCTTAATACACTTTTCGACCCTACTTAAGTGTTTTTTGGAGAATAATCCTGTTAAACATCATTAAATACACTTTAATTCTCGACACCCACTAAAATTGCCCTGGTGGGACCAAGTTGCCACTTGGGGCGACTTAGTCCCACTGGGCACAAAAATCAAAATTATTTTAAATTTCTGGTGGGACATTATTCTCTTAACCTTGAGGTTGGCCTATCATGTGTTATTTTTGGGAAATTTTGTAAAATAAAGTATAAATAAAGGGTTTTCCCCTCATTTTGCATCTCCTAATCTCCTAATTTCCTTAATTCATTCACTTAATCATTGTCAAGCATTCTAGGCATTATCAAGTCTTCATTGGAGCATCTACTTGCATATCTTTAGATTTATACATCAAGGGTTTGGTGAGTTGTAGCATTTCATGTTGTTCATTCATCATTCTCTTTCTATTTCATTTCATTTTCAAGGGTTTGATTACCAAATTTGGGTTTGACCAAAGCAAACCCCTATTCACTAACCCTTAACCCTTTTTCCCCTCTTTGCATGTGTGTTTTGTAGGTCTTGCATGTAGATTTGTCAAAGAGAAAGGTGTTAAAAGGTGTCATCAATTAATCAAAGTCATTCAATTCAACAAAGCCCTAAGAAAAGCTTAGAGATCCCCTAGAGACCAATTTTTGCAAATTCAGAACCAGACACCTGTCAAGAACAAAACTACTGATTGAAGGCTACATATTCCTGCCTCAAATTTCTCGACATTCACATGTGGAATAAGTCACCATTTGTGGAAAATTAGTCCCACTGTTAGTGTTTTTTGCATTTAGGTATACCCTTTTGGCTAAAACCTATTCCGACAGAATCTCCCTCAAATAGGACTAAGTCACCCAACTTGGTGTAAGTGTCCCAGTTGGCTTCAGCAACAAATTCTATAGGATTCTAGGGCCTCTCTACATCACATTCCAATTTTGAGGTGCACCTCTCTAGTCTCTTTCATTTTCGTTATTATTTGTTTGCATTATTATGTCATTTTGCATACAACACTATCTTTTCAAATATTTTACATTTCTTAAGTTTTGCATTAATAATCAATATCTTTTATCAATTTATTGCATTTAGAACATTTCATTTAAGAATATTTCATTCATACTTGCATTAGTTTTGAGTGGGGAAATTTCCCATTTTGGCCTACCTCCTTTTAGGTGAAAAACCCTAGAAGTGTTAGGGAGTCTTGTGGAGCCAAAATCTTTGTCCGTGACAATGATCATATTTGAATAGTAGAGATGATAAAGAAAAGGCTATCATAAGTCTTTCCCTTTTTGACTTTGAACTATATCTTATGGATTTAGATAAATCATCAATGAAAATTTGGAGATTTGAATAAATTATTTGGAGCAAAAGCACTCAATGCAAAATTTTCCCTAAAACATCAATTATTTAGGTTCATAATGGAAGACATAATCATAACATGTCAAATCACATAATTTATTTTAGGTCTCTCATTAGGAAATTAGTTGAAGTCAATGCACCAATAGTTGATGATGATGTTAGAGCTATATTCTTAAATAGATTTCCTTCAAAAGATAATAATGTTCTTTTTACACTCAATCAAATAACTTCTATAAACCTAGAAGATATGATTTCAACCTATATAGGAGTGAATTTTCACCCCTTATGAAAATTATCCTTTTTGCCTTCTCCACTTTAGAAAACCAAGTTTGGAGGTTTAATTCCACATAAGCTCGCTACTTGCATCCCACTTGGTTCTTGTTTTGAGCGTCAGTGGATGCGTTTCTATCGGGGACATCCACATAACACGCTTATGTCCCTGGTAGATTCATGCAGTTGAACCTATAGAGGTGTTACACTTCTCCTTGGGAGTCAAGTTGTAATGCCCTGTTCAGTCGACCAACCCAAATATGGCCATTTTTGTTCATCTCTCCTTCATATTCACTCCTTCAACAAGCATTTCATCTTCTAAAATCACTCCACAAGCTTCAACACACTCTTTTGCTTGCACTTCAAGAATTCTAGCAGCACCTTTGTACCTCATTGCAACAAATACATCACTCCATCACTTCAGTAGAGCAAGTTGGGGACAAACACCATTGTAGTGCAGAGGCTCGAGTACTCTCATTTTCTCCCCCAAGCAGCCTTGAGTGCTCTTGGTGGAGGTGGTAAGCTTCCCTTTCCTTTCCTCTATCACTTGGTAGAGTAAGCACATTTACTCTTTTGTAGTGCTTTAGTGCTCTTTACTATATTGTTTTCTTTATCTCACTTTCTTGTTTGTCTGTGGAGGTGGAAACACCTAAACAGGGGTCTGACTAAGGTAGGCCCCTATACAGTCACCCAACATTTTCCTCTTTCTGTGTGTAGGTGTACGTGCTTTGTGGAGCTAGTTGGTGAATAGGCTCTCCTAGGAAGTCATCTTCATCACCCTAGCTTTGGTATATTTGATTTATCACATTAGTTTGTACTTCTCGTATTTCATTGTGTTGTTTTTCTCTTTTAGAAGTCGCTAGCTTGTTTTCTAATAGTTCATTTTGTACTTTCAGTCCTTTAGTCGTACAAACGCCAACACACCTGAGAGATGACAACATGCTGCATTGTCATACTAGAGCTGCGCTCTCATGCTCGGACAGAGAGCAATCTGAGATATAGTGTTGAGCTTGAAAACCATCTCACCTAGCCTCATTTCAAATCTCGGGATTGCAGAGTGGTTGTAGGACTTTATAGTCCTCATCATTATCATCCTCATATCTTAACACCCCGTTTAGCTGAAGTAAGTTAGGGCAGCCTTCCGCATCTTGGCCCTCCATGACCTGGGGCCTTGCACATGGTGGTCCCCCTCTCTTACATTTTAGGTGAACCTGATGTGAACCATCTTGGTTCCTTTTTTGCAATACTGACAGTTCCTTTCCTCATACTCTAGGAGTGTTGTAAGTTTGTCGCCTTACAACCCAACCTACAACCCCTAGTTCATATTGTTGGAAGGATCGAAAGGTGTTGCATAACGAAACCTTAATTGGGTCACTGTCTTATCCTCTAACGTTTAGGGACTCTGTGGAAGTATCATCTAGTGTATGTAATGGCATCCTTCCTACATGAACCCATCCCCTTTGTGCAACCTATGGACAGTGGTATTGGTATAACCTTCACTTCATAGGACTTGCTGATGGGCTTCAATAGGGAAGCATCTCCTCTCTACATCCCCGCGCGGATCAACAAAAACATCGTATCGGGTGTTCTCATTGATTCAATGTCACAAGTAAACATCATAACTAAGGAAATCATGCTGATTAATTTCTTACATAAAGATGGGTATGATGCACTTGTGAGTACCATCCGCACACATGATAGTTTTTCCGTGCCCTCTATGGGTAGTATTGTCTTGTCGATCCTGGTAGGACCTAAATCTATAAACCTCTTGTTTGACATTATCCCTAGGTCTGTTCTCTTTAGGGTGAAATTGGGTATCCATTGTTTGGTGGCGATGAACGTGATACCCTCAGTCGTGCATAAATGTTTAAAATTTATCCACGGGGATTTCGTACACATAATCCATGACACTAGTTATAGACCACCAGTTGCTTGTGGTAGCTACTCCTTGGACTACTCTTGGCCTACGCCCGTTGGTCCTCTCCCACGTAGGATGGAGCTTTTGCACTGAACATATCAGAATTATAGGAAAGGGTGCGTGAGGCTGAAAGTAAAATATCCTCCATCACCTTATGTTGTTTCACATAGGGCTTGTTTACAAGCTAGCTGACAATGATTCCACTAAGGCACGAAGGAAGGAAGAAGAGAAGCGGTCTCGTGATCCTCCTTCTTCCTCTTCCGTTGGTCATTATGATGCTTCTTCTTTCTCTGCTATGGTACCTTCAAATTCTGATCCTCATCTACTGGAGAATCCTATGGTGCCCGCTTGGAAAAATCCTAAGCGCCTTGCATTCAAACTTCCTATTCAATATAATAGGAAGGTCTCCCATGGAGAGTCCTCTTTTTCTTGACCTCCGTGGCCTCCTACCACTCCTAATCCTAAGGCAGTGAATGAGAAGAGGCCCGCTACTGAGGCTCTTGAGCCAACTCCTCCTGTTGCTCCCCAACCTGTTCCTCCTACTCCCACTCAGGAATCCGTTCCTTTGCTGAAAATGATTGTAGTGGACATTTGCATGGTTGAGAAAGAGCCTTCTCTTCCTCCAGAGCGTTTGGCATCCAACTCAAAGAGTCATAGAAACTACCTTGCACACGAGCACAAGCATTGATGAAAGGCTCTCTTGGTTGAGTAGGATGCCTTGCAAAGGAAGGAGGAATAAGCATCCACCCCTGCTTCAGGGCCTCCTGCAGTGTCACCCTCTTCCCTTCCTTCTGCTTCTCTTCAGTCTAGTCCTACACTGCTTTTGGCTTTTTTTGTGAGTATGAATGCACCTAACCCTAAGGGGGTACATGTGTTCATCGCTCCTTTGGTGTAACCACCTTTGCTAATGCCTATTCTAGATATCCAACCTTTCCCAAAGACATGGATATGATTAATACTTCAGTTTTTATTAGTTGCGGTTCTTTCCTCCTCTTCCTCTGCACCTCTATCCTCGTCTATAGGGAGTTCATCTCCTTCAACAAATAAAAAGGTGAAGTGTGGTCCTTCTAGTAGTGAAGGACATAAAAGGAGCCTACCTTCTTCGCAAGGTGGCCTCGCATTGACTTGTTTTTTCCTAATGATGGAACCAGTCCTGACTTCCCTTGAGTTTGTCACCACTCCTAAGTCATTTAGCGAGCCTAGCGGTGACTCTTAGGTGCAACTAGCCTCGTCCATTGAAATTAAACACGATGCTCCTATGGAGTGCATGTTTAACTCTATGGATGAAGTCTCGACCTTATCAATGATCTTCATGAGGTCGCTGACCTTAACTCCACAAGAGCTTGGTGAAGAAGACCTTGCAGGGCCTTCTTCCTTGTTTCTTGTTGTGGGAGGACTATATGCTCCTCCTCTTAACATCCCACCACTATAGGCTCCTCCACCTCCCCCCTATGATGACCTAGAGTGGGAAGTGGATGACCTCTTGGTCGATCAATGTTAGGAGGAGACCTCTTCTTGATCTTTTGTGTGTGTGTTTTGTGATGTGTTCCCCTGTGATCGTGCTATGTGTTCCTGGATGACCCTCGTCACCCCTGTTGGTGCTTGGATATAGGTGTGGTTTTTGTGTCGTAAACCTTCTTCTATTTGTATCATCATTCTTCCATGTTTGTGATTTTTGTTTGATAAATTAGGGATGATGCAAAGTGTTGGGGGTATTTAGGCTTCCCTTCCATGTTGACCCAATTTTTTATTTTTTATTTATTTTTTGTGCATTCTTCTTGACCTGGTTGGGGATTGATGATATTTTTCCTTGCACTGTAGTTACCTATTATTCATATGAGCTTAGACAAATCTGACCCGACTAAACCAGATCCCCTCGTGCCCTTTGTTCGTGTTGTCTTCTCTCTTTTTCTTTCTCTCTCTTTTACTTTCTCTTTATCCTTCTCTCTTCTTTGCTTGAGTTGTCCCTTAGATGTGTGACAATGCCTTTCTTCAACATTTCAATTTTTAGAAAATGTATTTGTTGCCAATGAATCTTTTCTCATAAATCTTCGCAAACCTTTCTTCAGAATCACATTCTCAACTTGGAACCCTAATGGAACATGTTTCCTTCATCATGGGCTCATAAAGAAAGGACTTGGAAACCTTCCGTTGAAGTGGGAATATCCTTGACCTTCCCCTCGTGTGGGGGCATATTCTTCCTTTTGAATTCCTTGATGAAGTGAACATCTTTCAAAAGGATTCCTTAATGATGGATCGCTATGAGAAAGAAAACATCTGATTTTGAATCGTGTGTCCCTTGAGTGGACCCCCTTCTTCATGGTGAGTTCCTAAGGGACTCCCTTTGAAAGATCTTACCTTGAGTGAAACCATTTGCGTCTAGCTTGGGGGTAGAGTGACTAGACCCGACTTTTCAAATAGTGTGTCCCTTGAGTGGACTCCTCTCCTTTTGAAGGGTTCCCAAGGGATCCCTTTGAAATTCTTCTAAATTATCGATGGTCCACGTGATTTTCCACTTACTTGCCTACGTGGCCGCTTCCTGACTCTGTAGAGTCTGCTTTCTTAGATTTCCTCCATGCGAGAGATCTTGGGGGATACCTCCCTGTAGGTTTGAGAGCATATAGGGCACTTCCTTTGGATTTCCTCCATGCTAGAGTGTTTGGGGGACACCTTCCTTGTAGGTTTGTGGGCTTGTAAAGCGCTTGGTTCACAGGGTATCCTCCATGCTAGAGTTTTTGGGGGACACCTTCCTTGCAGGCCCACAAGCTTGTAAGACGCTTTCTTCCTTCAACTTCATAGTTCCAAACAACTATGAAGTCCTTCACTTGTCCTACACCTTCAGGTTTTCCAGATCATGGTCTTCTTCCTCGATGGTTTAGGTATACATCTTTGACCTTACTCCTTCCTTGATCTACTTTATTGAGCACTCATTAATACTCGTGCTCGCTAAAGTGGGGGAAAAATGTATAGGAGTAAATTTTCACCCCTTATTCAAATTCCCCTTTTTTCCTTCTCCACTTTAGAAAACCAAGGTTGGAGGTTTAATTCCACATAATCCTACTAGTTGCATCCCACTTGGTGCCTATTTTGAGCGTCAGTGGAGGAATTTTGTCAAGGACTCTCACGCGACACGTAGACATCTGCACAGTGCCCTTACATCCCTGTAAAATTCCTACGATTGAACCTGTAGAGGTGTTACACTTCTCATTGGTAGTTAGGTTGTAATGCCATCTTCGGTTGACTGGCCTGAATATGGCCATTTTTCTTCATCTATCCTTCATATTCACTCCTTCAACAAGAATTTCATCTTCTACAATCACTCCACAAGCTTCAACACACTCTTTTGTATCCACTTCAAGCATTCTAGCAACACCTTTGCACCTCATTGCAGAAAATACATCACTCCATCACTTGGGTAGAGCAAGTTGGGGACAAACACCATTGCAACAGAGGCGCGAGTACTCTCATTCTCTCCCCCAAGTAGCCTTGAGTGCTTTTTGTGGAGGTGGTTAGCTTCCCTTTCCTTTCCTCTATCACTTGTTAGAGTAAACACATTTACTGTTTTGTAGTGCTTTAGTGCTCTTTACTATTTTGTTTTCTTTATCTCATTTTCTTAGTTGTTCATGGAGGTGGAAACACCTAAATGAGGGTCTGACTGAGGCAAGTCCCTATACAACCACCCAACATTTTCCTCTTTCTATGTGTAGGTGTAGATGCTTTGTGGAGCTAATTGGCAAATAGGCTCTCCTATGAAATCATCTTCGTCACCCTAGCTTTGGTATATTTTCTTTATCGCATTCGTTTGTACTTCTCGTATTTCATTATGTTGTTTTTCTCTTTTAGAAGTCGTTAGCTAGGCTGCTAGCTTGTTTTATGATAGTTCACATTATACTTTTGGTCCTCTGGTCATATGGATGCTAGCACACCTAAGAGATGCCAACACACCACACTGTCATCCTAGAACTTTGCACTCATCCTTAGATAGAGAGCTATCCAAGATACAGTGTTGAGCTCAAAAACTAGCTCGCTTAGCCTCATTTTGAATTTTGGGATTGCAGAGTGGTTGCATGACTTTATAGTCCTCATCATTTTCATCCTCATATCCTAACACCCCGTTTAGCTAAGCTAAGTTAGGGCAGCCTTCCGCATCTTGGCCCTCCATGAGCTAGGGCCTTGCACATGGTGGTCCCCCTCTCTTACAAAACCATTTAATCAAAATAAAAGAGAAAACATGTAGAAAATACAAAAGATGATTTTTAATAGGAGAAAGCATTATAATCACAAAGCAGTTGGTTTTTACTATTTACTCACTTAAGTTTACTTAGAATTAATTGTGCATTTGTTATTTAGGTAGTTTTTCCCATGCTGGGAAGTTTCTCACCCATCGCCCACTTTTCATGCCTTTATAAGGTACCATTGTATAGTATGTAAATTATCTCATTTTTATTCAATCTTATTTTGGTGAAATAGCCTTTGGCTTCTCTCTAATTTGTGAAGGACATTTTGTTGCAAATGATTTTCCTAGGTTATTTTCTCTAACATGGTATCAGAGCTAGACATTCTACACTCCTTGAGGGTTTTGATTAGAGTGTTTGAGATCATTTATTTTCTCAACATTTGAAATTTGTTAAATTTCAAAATTGCCTTATTTCCAATTATTTCATTTTCCTGTTGTTGTTGGTGAATACATTTGAATATTGAATTTTGTGCAATTTTGTGATTCTTCATCATTCGGTGTGATTTAAAGGGTTTCCTAAGGATCATGATTCATCTGAGGCCATGATGCCATGAAAACCCTTTGCTAAAGGTTGTCAAAATTCCCTGCCTTGGAAGTGTGAAAATCCTCTATTTGAGAGATGATTTTATGGGTATTGCATGTTTTTTTCTGAGGCCATATCCTTTTGGTTTAGTTTTCCATTTGGAGGTGGTTGGTGGACTGTTTGGGAAAGGAAATTTTCCTATGAAGAGGTCGAATCTTTGTTTCTTCAAGAGGAATTTTGTTGGAATTATTTGAAGAACCATTTTCTTGGGGCTTGCTTTTCTCCAGTCGTGCATGAAATCTACTAAAGGTCGCAAATCACTTTAGCAAGCCGATCTGTTTGTTGATCCCATCCCTTTGTGGGAAGTGTGAATTTTTCTTTAGGGACCCAATTTTCTAGAGAGACCCACACCCTTTCACTCACAACATAAATTTTCTATGTAAAGAAACCATTTTGGTGCCTGAAATATTTAATTAGAGGTTGCAATTCCTTTTTGGAGGTGACACATTTTCCTGTTTGAAGGAGGAACATTTTGTACTGAAGAGCATTTAAATCCATTTTGAGGCACAATTATGTGTGGTGCAGAGAGTCATGATTTGCAAGAGGAGAGGCACGATACAAACCATCTAGAGGTCTCCATTTGGAGGAACAATTCTCTATTTTGGAGGCTACAATTCATCCTCAAGTGGAATTTGAATCAAATTTAGATCTGCATTTGTGAAAGATTGGGGAAGATTCCTATTTTGCATCATTTTTCCCACATTCTATTAGCAAGGCATGTGCTTCCACTAGTGGTGGTGATTGTAAATCAAAGTTGTGTTTCACTCCTTTGGATGCAAATTTCACTAGGAAGCAGGCCGCATCTCAAATTGAAGACCTATTCTTGCAATATTTTTCTATTTTAAAGGCCTGATTTGTTGTTGGCCCAATTCTATTCCTAGGTGGTTTTGATTGAAGGGAGGATTGGAAATCCATTTGATGGAGGCCTTTCTTCATTGTTTCCTACATTTATTTGATGGCATTTGATTGGCCATCATTTTTGAAAACTTTATAAAGTTTGCAACCAAATATTTATTTAGGGCTTCTATGCAACCAAAGTGAAGGTGGGCCCATTTGGAAGATTGCAGAAAGAAATAATCCCACATTGGTAGTGTGGGATTTTTTTTGCTACTTAAATAGCATTACTTTGCATTTTTTTGTTGTGAGCAAGTCTCATAGGAGGCTATCTTTCTTTTGTGCTTGGCGAGTAATTTGGCGTGCGAACCTAGTAAGGTGCCTTTTTTTTTGCTCAATATTTTTTAGATTCTTAGCCCTTATTTTGTATTATTGCTTCCTGAAGTATTTTCAAAAGGTTTTATTTGCAGTATTTGGGAGTTTCTAATTGTTGTTGAAGGTTAATTCCTTTGTATTCTTGGGGTTTTTTCATAGTACATTATGGGGTTTTCATTTAATCCTGTTGTGATTATTTTTAAAAGAGGAAACTATAAACAATGGAAAGATGGTATCATAAAAAATATCAGATGGCTTCATTTGTTGCCACATTTGTATAATCTAATTACCCCTCCTATTATTGATAGTAAGAAATTTGTATGGAATTGCAAAAGGGATCATGTCCTAGGAGTTATTGCAATGCATATTGATGATGCCACTTTTAATGCTATTGATCATTTTGAGTGTCCTCATATTCTTTGGACTAAAATTTGGGAAATACATGGAGATCTTGATACTCAGCTATTCTGAGATGATCTTGTTTCAGATTGTCTTGTGCCTTTTCATTTTTTAGACAGGATACCCAATGATCATGCTACTATGCAAGAGTTTGAAGTTTTGGAATACATTGAATCTTCAAATGAGGGTGATGAGGGTTCTTTAGATGCTCCTTCTTCTCCATCAAGGACACTTGCTGTACATTCACCTTTAGTGATTCATTGTTAGATTTATTGATGTACCATTAATCTTGTGTTGATGTTTCACTAAGCCGTCCATGA
>VDFB02373289.1:0-51058 GCA_007258455.2 Sequoia sempervirens | reverse complement strand
CTATCTCCAAGGTACTATACCACTGAAATACTTTCTATCCCAGGGAGAATACCGCCATATAGAGATGGTGAAGTTGCTAATGGGTATAAGACGACATTTAGTAGAATGTTCAGTGATCCAGAAGTGCATGCAAGTGTCATGAGAGAATTTGGAATGTTTGTCACAGGAAAATCAAAAATTATAATGCTTCTGTTGCTAGAGACCAATACAAAATGGATGGTCTTACATGGTGGTACCTTCATGGTCAAGATTATATGTACCTCCAACCTCTTGCAATCAAGATCCTCTCACAAGTAAGTTTTTTTTTTTTGGCCACTTGTATTTTAAAATTTAACACTTAACATTCTTGAATTTATCTTGCATTTTTTATTTTATTTTTAATTTTTGTTGGTTTTCTCTCCAGGTTGCAAGTTTCTCAGCCGCTGAACGAATTGGAGTACATACCCTTTATCCACTCGAAGCTTAAATCGGTTGGCTGCAAAAAGAGTCAAGACTTAGTGTATATTCATTCCAATTTATGCCTTTCTCACACGTAAGGATCCCTAAATACGTAAGTAACGAGGTTGGGATGTGTAGCACCCGAAGCTCCACTTGGATGCAACCATTCAGGATCTTGCTAGAGCCACTATGGATGATGTGGGTGATATTGATGACATATCACATGGTGTTGGATCCGCTTTGGGTTCAAATGATGATGATTTTGAAGTTGAAACCACTCAAAATCCAAGTCATGATGATTCTAACAATCCTTTTGATGATTGATGAGCACATGAACAATGAACATTGAATCATGTTTCAATGTTTCATGAACTACATTTTGACTTTTGTAATTCAGTAATTTTATTTGAATATTTTTCAACTATCAATTGGCATTTAATATTTATCTTTGGCATTTGGCATTGATCAATGATCAAGTATCATACTATGAAATGATTTAGTTTTACAATTGTAACAATTCTCTATGTTTCTCTTATTTTTTTGTATATATATACATATATATAGATTTATAATATATTAAATTATTAATATATATATATATATACACACGTACCCGTACGTACCCAAACCCCTAAAAAATTTTTGCCCTCAGACTCCACGCACTGCTCAGACTAACTGGCCCCCCAACCCGAACCTAACTTAGAATTTATCATTAAAGGCTTTCTCTTCGGTCGGGACTTCAAGTTGGATCTCAAAAAAAATGGCAAAAGGATAAGGGTTTAGGAGGTCTATTCTATGCCTAAGAACTTAAGAGACAGTAAGGATTCGGTGAAGGGGATAAACCACACTTTGTTTCGCCTCCTGCTGGACAACATACGCAAAATGGGTGCAATATTCAAGGGGTGTGATAATAATTTTCAAACCTCAAATGAGGCTGAAGTTAAGCTTCCACAGTTATGAGCTCAGGCTAACTTTACGCATTGAATGCAAATCATCCATTCGAAGAAAGTATGAGCAATACTTCACCATTGAATCAATACGATCAATCTCTCATTCACTTAACCAACTTTCAAAGCAAATTCTATTTAGCTTAATTCTAACTTTAATCTATGGCGGAAGAAGATATGCAACCTCGCTTACTATTTGACAATAAAAGTTATTCAAAGCAAATCATACATAAGAGCTTTTATTATTCGAAATAGTCTCAATGCAACAATCTCATAATCTGTCTCCACACCATTGGCCATAAAATGAGGGGCGAGTTCAATTTATAGCTCCCCCAATTACAATTCAATGGCTAAGATTGATTTCTAAATCAACGTAATCGATATTACAAAATAAAACCCTAATTAGGGTTTGTCACTTTCGACCAATGAGAAAATTTCATTTGAGGACACTTGTCCCTTTTGCTAAATATAAATCAACAATAAAATAGAATGTTGTTGCATATTGATTTGGAACAATTTGATTGGTTGGAAGATGACGAGGCGCCACCTCAGCGTGCTGGATGTCTTCCTTGGTTGCTTCGTTTTTCTTCCACGTGCTTGCCTTAGAATATTTTCCTTGCCGATGACTCTGTTCGTTGTGCTTGTTCCTTCCTAGCTTTGATCTTGGATTCCTTTTGAGACTTTGATTTCTTCTTCTTGCCTGTACTGGAATCTTTGGAGTCTGGAAGTCTCCCCTTGGAGCAGGTGTCTGGACTTGAAGTTGGTTGCTTTGAAATTCCTCCTGCTTGAATTGGGTTGATGTTATTCCTTGGGTTTCCTCTGTCAAGAAATTGTCTAAGTATGGAGATATGTTTGGAACACTCTCCTTGTCACCATCTGATTTTGATTGGAAGCTTGTTTTTAATTCTTCAGGAGATGAAATCCTTCCAAGATGTCTGGATATTCTTTCAAGTGTCTTGAATTTGGAGAAGAAAGCCCCTGTGCTTTCGCCACAGTGGAGGAAATTGGAATTTCCTCTGTGAAGTATTTCCCAGACTTAGCCAAATTTTTGCTATTCAGGTTCATTTTGTAACATCTTCATCTGGACCACTCAACACTTAGCCAAGATTTTGGTCATCTCCATGCTCGAACAAACTTTGCCTATGGATTTGCCTTCAATTTTGAATTTGGCTTGTGCTATGCAGGACAAATTCCATCTTTGGACAAGGGTTTTATTCATTTCCTTTTACTCCTCTTCATCCTTCCTGTTTTCCGTCCAACACTTAGTGAATTCTTCTCCCCAAGGTATCAACACTTAGCCAATTTGCTAATTTTCTCATCCCCTCGTTGGGCGGACTCCACATGAGCTTGGACGTTTTTCTTCAATCAAAGTCGGACTTCATGATGCTCAAGACATTTTCTTATCCAGGTCGGACTTTATTTTGCCTTGAACATGCCTTACAAAGGTTTGGACATGCTATGCTTAGGCAAGGTTGGACTTTCTCATGCTTGTCCCATCCTTTTTCCCTCACTCCATTTGGCTTGAAGCAGACTTGCCACCATTCCACGCCATTGCTTCTTCTTTGAAGATTCGCCTCGTGTCGTCATCCACTTGCAAGAAATAAAATAAACAAATTCAAATTTTCTCTCTCCTGAATTCTAGCTCCGAAGTTAAATTTTTAACACTCTCTCTCCTGAAGTCACGGTGAATTTTGTGTCGAATTTATCATTTCAAAGCGAACTCCATACTCTCTTTGCAATTTTCATCTTGGCACGGGCATATTTCATATTTAATTCTCCATTTTAATCTCCCGAAGTCGGAATTCTCACTGATTTGCCATACTCTCTCTAGAAGTCGAACTCTTTGAGACTTGTTTTATTTATTTTATCAAGGCAAGCTTTCAAGACTTTTGTCATTTATTTTTTATCCAATCTCCTCTTCATTTTCTTTGGCCAAAAGTTTATTTTCCAATTTTATTCCCAATTTTGTCTAGCCAAGCCAAAATTTAAGCCATTCCGTCGACAATTGTTATGCCAGATCCCTATTTTTCTTTGCCATGGCGAACTTTTAATTGTACTGGGCTTATTTGCTTCTGCCAAAGTCAAATTTTCTCTCGCTTGGTCGAATTTTTCTAGGCAAAATCCTTGTCTGGATGTCCTCATCAGGTGAATTTCCTTGACGCTTGACAAATTCTTCTTCCTTCTGGCCAAGGGCGATCCTTCCTTTCTCTCTGCCTTGTGCATTTTCTTTGGCCAAAGTTGTCGATTTTTATAACATTTTCTCCGGACATCCATACTTAGGCAATTTTATTCTTGGTCATAGCCTAGGCGGACTTCCCAAAGTCTTTTCCACTTTCACATGCCATGGCGAATTTTCTTTAGCTCTTGTCGTTTCAAACTTAGCACTTAACCTCTTGAAAATGTCATGATACTTAGTCAAAAATCTCAATTTTTCATCCTTCAAGCCTCTATACTTAGGCAAATTTTCGAATTTCTCTTGACTAGGCACCAAACACTTAGCAAAAATCGTAATTTTCTCCCTTCATAGACCATGGCGGACTTTCCAAGGACTTGGACAAGGTGAGGGCGGACTTTCTATGGTCTTGGCATCATTTCTTTGAACATGGCGGACTTCCAAACCTTTTAGCATTTTCCTTAACATTTTATCTCTTGGAAATGTCATAACATTTAGCCAAAAATTGATTTTCCACCTTTTTAGGCTCTTACACTTAGCAAATTTTCGAAATTTTCTTTACTAGGCACCAATACTTAGTGAAATTTTGATTTTTTTCTTCTCCCATGTGCCTAGGTGGACTTTCCAACCCCTTGGCAAGTGTATGGCGGACTTTAGAAGGTTTTGGCATCATGCATGGCGGACTTTGGAAGGTCTTGGCACTTCCTTCTTGAGGCTGGCGGACTTCCTTGACCTCTTGCCACTTCCCCTCAAGTGCATGGCGGACTTTCTATGCTCTTTGGACAAGCTTGGCGGACTTCATAACTTCTTGGCACTTCCTTTCAAGTGTATGGCGAACTTTGGAGGAGGCTAGGATATGCTTGGCGGACTTTGGATGGTCCTTGACATTTTCCTCTTACTGCTGGGCGGACTTCATGAGCTTCCAGACATTCATACCTTCTTCCGTCCCACATTTCAAGGACCTCCTTCATGGCGAATTTCAGACTTAACCAAATTTCTCATGAATTCCATCTTTTTGAGTTGATTTTCTGTGATTTTGTGCTTCAGATCTGACTGGTTTTGAATGATTTTTCCAGAATTTAATGTTTTTCAGTCTGATTTTCTCATGCTTTTTACTGATTTTTCATGCTTTTTGCTTGCTTTTCCAGATTTTTCAATGATTTTTCAATTTTCTCCTTGATTTTCTGAGTGATTTTTCGATTTTTTTTAACTTCTGAGTGGATTTTTGGAATTCGAGACCTTTCCAAATATAGAAACTTTCTAAAAATAGAAACTTTCCAAATATAGAAACTTTCTAAAAATAGAAAAAGCAAAACCCTAAAAAATAGGGAACCCTGTTTGGTCCAAAAATGCCAAAAATGAAAAAGCGAAAAAGCAAGATTTCCTAAAAAGTAGGAAGTCTCAGAATTGGCCGAATTCACAGGCGATCTTCGTTTCCTGGGCCTTCTGAGCGCTTCCATGACGTCTACGCACTGATTCAAGCATGGATTCTTGACTTGGCTCAGATGACTTGCAAAAAAACTGACTTGGAACCCTCAAAATGATGACCTCATTGTAAAAAGACAAGTGATAAGCAATTGCAACACCGAGGCAAAAGGCGAAAACAGGGGGTCCCCATTTGCAATGGGGCGATGTGTGAAATGGTCACAACAAGGTCTTAAATTAATTGCAAGGTATTTCCTACGCTAGGTGACCAGATTGGAGTTTGCAAGAGTTAAATTGAAGAGTTGAATTTCCTATGACCAAGTCGCCCTCCCAAGCAGGCGGTACTTCTGTAGGAAGGGGTTTGAATGTTTATATCTGCTGTTTGTGGGCATGTTGATGACTATTGTTCACTTCCAGGGAGGCGCCTAGATGGCTGGGTGAGTTTCCATGTGATAGGAGGTTTTGCCAAAAGAGTTCATAAAATTACAAATAATTATCTACCTAGCTGCCCCTGTTCTGTACAACCTCTGTTTTAGCAGCAACAAATCTGTAGCTGCCTTTTCCAACAAGAATCCCTTTTCAGCGACTAACTTATTAGGTATTAAATTATTGCTTTGAGTTGGATGACCAGTTTCATTGTTTAGCAACATTTGGGGGTGATTCAGATCAGTTTCATTTCATATTATTATTTGTAACAACAAATATATTTTGGTTTGGAATGAATTATAAGAGCTAACATTGTAACACTGGATGGTAGTACCACCAATGACTTTTCTCTTGTTCTTTGTTGTTACTTACCTCATTGAATAAGTGGCTCTTTGGTTCTCACTCACCGCTGAAAAGTGGAAGAGTTGCTCTTGCTTATTGTATTCACCCACCGTTGAAAAGTGGGAGAGTTGCTCTTTCTTGTTTTATTCACTTAACATTGAAAAGTGGAAGAGTTGGCTTTACATTTCAATTATTGTATAAGCTTTCCCACTAAAAAGTGGAAGTGCTAAGCTAACCCCCACTAGATAAGTGGATGTAACTTCTAGCTGTTTCATTTCAAGTGTAATTGTAATCCCGTACACTGTATGCTCTCACTTTGCCCACATTGGGAACTTGGTGATCAGAAAGTGGAAAGGAAGCTGCTTGGCATTCATTCTGTTTTGAGCTAACAAGTTTTTCAAAAAAAATTAAGGGGTGAATATTACAGCCACAAATGACTTCTTGAAGAACTTTCTTTTGTTCAACTTCCTTCTACACATGTTCCTTCACAGATATGTCCCACAAGTTTACCAAGTCATTTGTGAATTCATCTTCTCTTTCCTGATTTGATTGTATAGGTTCTTCAATCGGTTGTCACATTTATATAGCCATTTTAACCCGACTTCTTTGAAGGCAACAATGCCAAATGTTTACTTGCTATCTAGATATGCAATTATTTAATCATAGTAAACTGGTTTATACATACATGATTGATTCATATGAGAATAATAGAGTATTTAAGAAGATATAACATTTGTTTCTTTATTCATTCAATGCTCTTACACAAAATGGGGTGGGGAATTTCCAACAACATGGTCCCTTTCCTAACTATAGAAAAACTATATAAACTTGCCAATGGTTGCCAAGGAAATCCAATTGTTGGCAACTACCCAAAACTAATTCAATTGGTTGATGAAGCATAACCATAATCGCCAACTAACTGAAAGTACAATAAAACTAATATGTAAATTAAACTATCTACGTCTACCACTAAAAAACATGGTAGGCACCCTTTTGGTATCCTTTGTTACTTGAAGCAGCTGATATGCATTTTTGGCATGCCTTACCCATGTGCTTGTCATTTATCAATCTCCTAATTGCCTAGGGTGTCCCTTGTAGTGTCCCACCCCAAATGGAACAATCTCTGTTGCGATTTTGCTTGATTAATTTCAGTTTGTCAGATAGGACATTTTGTCAAACAGTTTGTATGCAAACTTGAAACAACCTTTGTTCGATAGATGTGCCACTTTACCAAACTCAAGTCATCAAAATGCATATATTGTAATGGTATTTAAAGAGAAAGGTACACACAGGTCTGATAATCAGTTCTACAACTTCCTTTCTTCATATTTATGACTGATATACAATATGACAACTCAGAATTAAGCCACAGTCTCATGCACATTCAAATTGGTCATTAAACAATGAGCAGATTACAAGTATTTGCACTCAGAAATGAGTTACAGTAGTAAACAATTGCATACAGTTAATATTCTGAACTGATCATGCACAGTCCCAGACAGTAGTATGATAGCAATATTTAACATCACGGTACACAGTTTCAGACTTAATAATAAATACCAGGCTGGTTGAATGCTCTAGTGGAAGCTTCCTACATATGAAGATCATACCCAGCAAACCAGTATACCCATGAAGGAGGTCGATAACAGCAAAATGGATCATGCTCAAGTGACTGAACCCGCCCAGAACTTTCCAGAATGCAATCAGCAGTAGAATATCAACGCCAAACTCAGTCTACAGCCTAATAAGAGTTTCCAGGTATGTTATATTGTTTGGATTTTGAAAAATGCAGCGCCTGGAACAATGTGCAAAATCTGATTACAGTCAACAACAAATTGCAGATTGAATTGTCTCCATGAATAAGGCTCACGGCTAGCACATATACCCTTTTCAAATCTCATGCCTAGCTTGAATAACATTTATCAATCCTCATGCTGCAGTACAAAGCATCAAAAATTATTGACTTCAATCCTCACGCCTGGCAAATGCATTTAATATTTAATATATGCAATATTAATGTTTCAAACCCTTGCCTAGCAACTCCATGCCTGCAACACTTTGGTAAAACCTTGAACCTTCTGTAAATACTTTGCTTTGTCAATTATGAATAAATCTCAGATTTTCTGATTAATCTTTCAAACCTTTAAATATGAAACTCGTGTAGATTCAATGAAGCACAAGCACAATCCTTGAAATGGAATTGTCTGCAAGCTTGGGAGATCTCTCACTCCTGTACAGAGTGTTCTTCTTGAGGGTTTTCGTCTTCAAAAAGCTTTGGCTTTCAACCAGCAAACCCTTGCTGAAGCTCTTCACCAAATTTCTCCAAAAGAATAATAATAATCATGAATCAAAAAAATGAGCTTCAAATGCCCTTTTATAATTCTCAACTTCATCTCAAATTCACATTTAACTTTCATTTCATTCAATTATTTTCAAATTTTGATGCGATATAAAGTATATTTCAATGTTCCACGGGGACACGTTTCCCCCCCAAAAATGACCCGTTTCCGAAACGGGGATGTCCCGGGGACGGGGGGACGGGTACTTGGCGTCCCCCGCCGTCCCGCCACCGCCACCGGTGCTCCGCCGGAGACGGGGAGACGTCTCCAAGTCTCCTGGGGAGACGCCTAGGCGTTTCTCGGGAGGCTGGGAAACGCCTAGCCGTCTCCCGTCTTGAGACGCGTCAATGGACGCATAAATCAAAATTTAACTTAAATTTTTAGTTTATATGTATTTTGTTGTTGCCCTAATTTGGCGTGGGCCCCACCCCTTCCTCTAAAACAACACAAAACAATGAAAACATTAAGATTTGATCATTTCAATCACATTTACAAAGAGTCAAAGACTGATTTTTTTTTTCAGCCAGCTGAAGAAGAAGAAAAACAGTGAAGAAGTCTGATTGAAGGGGTGAAAATAAAGATTGCAAGTGTGATAGGAGTGAGAAGGAGCAAGAAGAAGAGGAGGAAGAGGATTCTACTTCATTTTGGTGAGATTTTTCAAGCACAAGGTAGGGTTTTTGAAGTTTTTTTCAAATTTCTTGTTGTTTTTCAAGTTTTTGTTTTAAAATTTATTTTCTTAGTTTAAACTTGTTTTCTTTTTTTCTTATTCATCTCAAAGACTCAAAATCAGATTTGATGTTGAATCTTGAGAGCAAAATGATCAAGATGAATGAATCATTCATCATTTTGCCCTCAAGATTCAACATCAATTTTTTTATTTTAAAATTTTAATATTAAAGTTTAAAGTTAAACTGTTAAAGTGTAAACAGCTTGCTTTTTAAATTTTTTTTCCTCAGATCCTTTCTATTTCTCAAATACTATTAGTTATTAGTTATTACTTATTTATATTGCTTATAGAGCTTGCTTTTTTTTCCTCATATCCTTTCTATTTCTCAAATCCTTTTTATTTTCTAATTTCTATTTGCAAACTGCAAAGTAAAATTTCAAATTTGTTAACTTATTTCAATTTTCAATGTTCATTGTTTCAATTTGTTAAAGTAGGCTGATTTTATTTTAATTTTGTGAAATGCAGTGTCACTTTCACGATGAACACCGAAGACATGAGTGGGGATGACATGGAAATTCACTCTCATAGTGAACATGATTCAGATTTTGAACCTGAGAATGAGGGGGATGACCATGGGGCTGATCCTGCAGCCCAATCTAGTTCCATAGCGAGTGCAGCAGCTAGTACAGGTTGCCCTTCAGAAACTTTGGCAGAGTTTGCTAGGGGTCATTTTGATCCGAAGTCTCCTCTGAAACAGTTTGCTACAAGAATACAAAGCACATCAAGTTCAGGTGGGGGAACAAGGAAGTGGAAGTGCAACATTTGTCATATGGAATGGTTTGGTAGCATCACTCGAGTGAATGCACACTTTCTTTTTTGGACAGGAAAAGGTGTGGAGCCTTGTAAGTTTTTGAAGGAGGCTAAAAATATAAAATATAGAATGGAGTTTAACAAGCTTTGGGGCATTCCAGAGGACACAAATATTTCAGTCCCTACTACTTTGACTGCTAGGGCAGCCCTTCAGCAAATCCAGCATGCATCAGTGCCACATACTTTTCAGACGGGAGGAATGATGTTTGGATCTTCATCCACTTCCACTTCTAGTGTCGCTAGGGGGACAGCCATAGGGAAACGCAAGTTGCAGACATCACAAAGTAACCCCATAGCTAATATGTTTAATGTGTAGTTGAGAGATGAGATAGATGAATCCATTGGCAAGTTCTTCTTTGCCAATGGAATTCCATTTCATGTTACACGGTCTCCTTATTATAGGGAGATGATGGCTATGGTGGCTAAGGGAGGAACATCATATGTGCCACCAGGTGAGACAAAAATGAGGACCTCGATCTTGGATAAGTGCTATTCCAAGATCAATATTTTGATGGAGAAGATGAAGGCATGTTGGGTGGCATCTGGGTGCAGTATAGTTATGGATGGGTGGACGGACATTAGCCATCGTCCACTCATCAACATCATGGTCACATGTGCAGAGGGCCCATACTTCCTTAGAGCAGTTGATTGTACAGGGCATCGCAAAGATGCTGATTTTCAGTTTCATCTCCTCAGGGAGGCTATTGAGGAGGTTGGGCCACAAAATGTGGTCCAAGTAATCACAGATGCAGCCCATGTGTGTAAAGCAGCAGGGAAACTCATTGAGGCAGCCTATAGACATATTTGGTGGACCCCATGTTGTGTGCATGCCATGAACAATGCACTCAAGGACATGGGGAAGATTGATTGGATTAGAGGAGTGGTCACTGATGCGAGAGATGTGTAGATGTTTATCTGCAACCACCACACTTCCCATGCACTCTTCAGGACCTTCGCGAAGGAGTTCTTGAAACCGGTGGAGACCCGATATGCATCATATTTCATTCTCTTGGAGAGAATGATTGAGTTGCAAGAGGCATTGCAAGTCATGGTTATGACTAATGAGTGGAATAGGTGGGCCGAGGCCAAGACAGCACAGGGGAGAAGGGTGAAGGAGATAGTGAAGAGTGATGTGTTTTGGACTGATGCGAAATACATTGTCTCCATCATTTCTCCAGTATTCCAGGTTATCAGATATGGGGATGGGGATGCACCTAACCTTGGAGAGGTGTATGAGTGCATTGACTCTATGCTTGACCAGATGAGGGCTGCTGTGCAAGTGAAGGACCCCTCTCTAGCATTCTACAATGAGCACATCCGGCCAATCATTCAGCGCAGATGGGACAAGTTGAACACTCCTTTGCATATGGCTGCCTTTGCCTTGAATCCTAAGTGGTACATGGCTAGACCAGGTAGAGTGACACCGATTCAGGATGATGAGGTGAAGGCAGGTTTCTTTAGGTGCATAGAGAAGATGTATGATTCTACAGATGCCAGCACAATTCGCACTAAGTGGACCAGATTTGCCACTCTTAGAGGCTATTCAGATGCAGCAAAGGTGGATATAGTTTCTATGGCACAGGAGGACCCACTTTTGTGGTGGAATTGTCATGGTTCGAAATCTTTGACCACCACTCTAGCTATTCGTCTGCTATCCCAGGTTTCCAGTTCTTCAGCTGCTGAGAGGAACTGGTCTACATATAGCTTCATCCACTCTCTTAAGAGGAACAAACTTACCTCTAAGAGAGCAGAGAAGCTTGTGGCTGTACACAGTGCTTTGCGTCTCATGGACCGCAAGACAATTGTGTACAAGGAGAGTCCAGCGGCACGATGGGATGTGGAGCCAGAGGAGCCTTCACAGATTGATGAGGATGATCCTACCACTTCAGATGCAGGGCTGGTTGGTGTGAGCTTGAGGGATCTTGACCATGTGGAGTCCAGCAGTTCCAGTGATGGGGAGTTTGTAGATGATTAGAGGCCTCCATTCACTACATTTTGAGTTTTGACATTTTGGCATTTTGTCTTTTCAGTTTTCATTTTGTAATGCTACTTATTGTAATGATGAATCATGTAATCAATTAATCATCTTTATAGACTTTGTCATATCATCATATCTCATATGACATCAGATATTTATATTTGGGGATATAAATTTATAATAGAAATCTCCAATTTGACAATTTCATTTGTCAAATTTTATTTAGCAATTAGCATTCAAATATCATTATATTTTCGTATTTATAATTTAGATTTAGTATTTCAAATTTTGCCATGTTATAATTTTACTAATTTGAAATTTCCTATAGTTTCATTTGAAATGTAATTCTTATACTGTTATATTGTTATACATCTTTTCAAAAGAATTATATCAGCACCACCACCTACACTGCCTCCTCAGTCCCCAAACTTAGGCCCCTTTGTCCCCCTGCTCAAACGTCAGCTTCTGCTTCGCCCCCGTTGGAACACTGGTATATTTTAAGAGTCACTTATATCTCCCCTTTTAAAATAACAATTTAACTTATATTTTAAAGTATACTTTAAAATCACTTATATCCCCTTTATAATAAAGTCCCTTTTAAAATATTTTAATAACGCATAAAGTTAAATTATTTAATTTAACTTTATTATTTGACGTTATTAATATTAAATGCATAGGACCAATATTAACCAATATAACTCCAGGATATAATTAGAAACTCTGACAACTGACCATACCGGTGACTTACTATAAATAGTAAGTATGAGCAACACATTCAAGTGACTTACTAAAAATAGGAAGTGTGCATCAAATGGTACTGAATGGCCTCCGGAAGGTGCATCACAAATAAAATGGGACACTGAGCTAAAGAATATTGAAATAAGCACCAAAGGGTTTGCATAAGAGCCAAAGATCACCCTCAAAGGGGTCCCCTAAACAAGCTATTAGCCTACGAGGACTAGTTGGTAGACTAACCATTGCATCTGACCACTGCCTAGGAAAAGGGAACATTACATCACTTTACCTAATTCAATCAGTCAATAGGGCATTAACATACTCACCAACTAACTGAAAGTACAATATATTTAATATGTAACTGTAAGTTAAACTATTTACATCTGCAACTAAAAAACATGGTAAGCACCCTTTTGATATCCTTTGTGACTTAAAGCAATTGGTATGCTTTTTTGGCATGCCTTGTCATTTATGAACCTCTTAATTGCTAGGGTTTCCCTTTACCTACTCTTTCCATTGAATAGACAATTGGGGCTTGTTTTGTGGAAGTTTCTCATTTGAATGTTATCTTTTTCTTGTAGGCTTGTCATAGGCTTAGCTATGTCACTTAAAACACTTCTCTAAGATTGCTTTGTGCTTTATTTCATTATTGTCACAAATTAGATTTCTTTATTGTTTTGTAATGCCTTTTAGATGGTCTTGCCACTTAAAGGCTGTTCAAATGAATGTTAGGCATGCTTTTAAGACATGTATGCCATATAAACATGCATTATACCTCCTTCTAGGTGCCTGTCTCAGCTAATTTTGCCACTTATGTTGGTGATGTTTGAATCCCAAGCATGCCTTTCTACTACCGTTGTCACTTAATAGGCATATAGGTACTCAAAATTGCTCGCTATTGCTTCGAGGACTCCTATTACCACTTAGGCACTTGTTTTAGTCCTCTATGCCTTATGTTCTCGGTTCTCACTGTTACTACTTAGGCACTTATTCTTCACCATTGATTAGCAAGCCCTCTATGCGTTATGTTCTACCCCATTTGTCAGGCTTCATTTTGGGGTAGGGATGTCCTCATTCTAAAGGGGTTGACCTGGGGTTGAAAACTCTATTGACTCATCAAGAAAACCTTACAACCTAACTTGGTTAGGAAGGTTTCTATGTTACTGGGTTCTTCTATTTTGCCTAGAGAACCTGCTCCGGGAGCGTTTGGGTTCTGGTTCTTGCTGGGGCACATCTGGGAATGCCTTGGGAGCACCCAGGCAGCCCCGGGTTCTTTGAGGGTCCTTCTTGGGCCCTCCCAGGGCGCTCCCAGGATGCTCCCAAGGTGCTGCCAAGCAGAAAATGTTAATTTGAATCATCCTTTTTTGTTGCAGTAGTTTGTGATCTGTTTTAGGTTGGGTTTCAAATTAATTTCAAAGGTACTATTTCATTATCAGCTTCTTAAATGTTGCTTGTCAATTTAGTGGATTTATAAAATATTTATTTCAGTATAAACATTGACATTAATCCAATATTGTAATAACTAGATGGTTTATCGTCATATCCCTATTATCACTGTAAGTTTGTAATTGTAATGATCTTCATTTGAATCGTGACTTTAGACATATATGATATATGACATAATATTGAAATTTTGAACTATCAATTGGCATTTATCTTTATCACTACCATTGATCAATGATTCAATGATGAATTGATGATTGATGATTGATGAAGTATACTATATCATACTATCAAATGTATTTACAATTTTGTATATTTTTAATTTTTTGCATATATATATATACACAGCCGTACCCAAACGTACCGTATTTTAGGAAAAACAATCGCCGTACCAGCATACCCGTGCCCGATCCCGTACCAGAACCGGCAACTTAGTACGGTTTTTACCTCCTCTGTCTAGAAGGGGAAATTACTAGGCAATCTGAATTGTTCATTGTAAGTGGGCAGCAGGATTTTCTATTATGTTTACAAATGTCTCTATTTTTAGCTTTGGCTTTAGATTTCTCTCTATCCTCTAGTTGAAAGGAATTGATTCCTTCTTTCACATTGGTCTTGATATTTTTCTTCTTTTAGATAATGCTTTGTATGCCTGCAGTACCTTTATAAAATTAGTCATTTAGCTTGACCTTTTTTCCTGACATGGAGCCAATAGAGGACAACATAATGCCTTGCAAATAGTCTTTGTAGATTAACATTAATCAATCAACTTGCGGTCAAGATGTTCTAGAAAATGTCTATAGATGCCAAGGGTTCATAATCTTCTCAAAGATGCTCTTGTATAGATAGGTCCAAAGAAACATGAAGTCTTGGTTTAATTGGTCTTCTCTTTATTGACTAGTTTTTTTTGGTTCTTCAACTAGGTGACCCTTTCATTCTTGATTATACCTCCATTTTGGGGTGTCATCAACAATGATAATTGGTGATTTAATGTTTTACACAACTTGGTTTTATATGGGCAACAATCCCAAAAATGCTATACCAATAAAGAACATGATAACAAAGCACTACAAAAAGATGTAAATATTAGAGATTGCACACAACATTGAATTAGGGTAGTGTGTATAGAATGGTACAAGATAGGAGGAGTAGTACAATTTGAGATGCTCCTTCCTAAACGCTAATGATTCTATATGTAGGATGTTTGATGTCCAAGTGTATTGGCTAGACCACAATTGTCAAGGTATTGACCCTACTCACCTAAGATGTAATTAGTTACACTGGTCATGTTGACACATGTAATTAGATAAAATAACTGTTTACTACAATTACACACAACAACACAACAACTGGTTACAATTAGTATGAGTATAAGTACCATCTCTACCCAATTCTTTTATGCCAATGTTTTAACTTTTATCACATGGTATCTAAGGCTGAATTAGTGATTTTTACAAAGTCATTTTTTGAAATCAAAAGTTATTCTCTCATCATCCCTTCATCCCCTTTAATGGTGGCCAAGCAGCAAAATATTTGTGGGACTGAGATGTGACCACCATTAACTCCTTGGAACTTGAGAATTTCCCGTTTTAGACACCATCTTAGTTCTTCTTGCAATTTATCTCCTATTTATAAGATTAGGAGATGATGTTCTTGGATCTTCACCAAATTCCAAAAATTTTGAACCACAACCTTCAGCTTCTTCCTATCATCTCCAACATCAAAGCCACCATCACCCTAGTCACGGAGCTTGCAATCTGAAGCCTTACTTCCCATGACAACATTCAAGTAGTCGAAACATTATAAGGGTCATGATGGTCATAGTCATTGAAATTTGAAATTGTTCAACCGTGACTTGGTTTGAATTTTGAGGAATAAAACAATAATGCTTGTATGTTTAAGTAAGTGATCTGGTTCAAGGGCATGTGGAGTAATGTGTATCTTCTAGATTAAAAGAACACCCACATCTAATTTTAACACCACATAATCAAGTCTTCGGACACATAGAGGAGTAGAGATTATCTTGGGATCTCATGTGTTGAAGAGAAAGAATAGAAGCCAAACAAGAAAGTTTGAAATTGCTACCATCCTATATACTGTCGGCTGCTCTCCATCTCCTTTATTGCTGGACAATGTAGAATGACCAACACTTTATATCATGTCCCTTTAGCGGGGCCTTTATAGTTCAGGTCCATATTTAGCACCCTACTAACCTTTCACTAAACCCATATGAGAGCATTATTGCACACACAAAGACACAGATCATCAACACAAGGAAGAAGCATGGGATTGACTGAAAGTTTGAGTGGTTTGAGAGATAGGTGGGTATATTCTTACTTGCCATCCTATTGGTTAATGGTTAAACATTTCCTTTCAACCATTGTCGTTAGACCCCAACAAATAGAAGAGATAGGTCTTGAGGAACATAGTCCTTGTTTTCCTTGGAAAGATTAATGCCTTGGCTGTTTATAATAATAATAAGCTAGCCTAACATTCAAGTGTTGGGTTGATTTAGATTATTATACATGGGCATTCCATGCCTCACATAATTTGGTTATTTGATACTTTTTTACCGTATTATTTCCTAAAGGATTGTTGTTCTGGCCTTTGACTCAACCTAGTGTAAATATTTACCCTCTCACAAGAAATGCACAGCCACAGTAGAAGGTAACTTGGTTTGGAGTTCCACTGCTTTATTCCTTTTGCAGTTTTTCTACTGTATATGACAATTATTGGATGCCTCCAAGAGCTCTCTAATACCTTTAATGATAGGACGAGGCTTTCAACTGTCCATTTCTCTACATATTTCCCCTGCAATGATGGGCCTGTGTACATTTGGATGTCTCATCTTTGTTTAGTTTGCACTTACCCTATTGAAGGGGTTCCCATTTCACATCTCTATTCACTAGATAGTGATCCCATCCTTGAGCAGTGTTTTTAGTCATATAGGTCTCCAACAGTTTGATGTCTTAAAGATTTTAAATGGAACAGTGTTTAGAGGTTATTCTTAATCAGCCCTATCTCTTCTTTGTCTCACTTTTGCATATGCATACTCATCATTTAAGCCATTTCCTTTTTATAAAAAGATCGCTAAATTTATAACATGTGCCAATATGTGGAGCTCATGTATCCTTTCTTTGTATCTTAAAATGCCCCTTATATTTTCTAACTGATAATTTGTCAATACATTTTTTCTTATCAAGTTTTCATTTTAAGATTATAATTGCTTGCTTTTTGTTTTGTTTTGTTTTTTAATATTATTATGCAATTTTTTGATCTTGAATGTAATTTACTATTGCTGAATCGTTGGTTCACCAATCTCATAGAGGGCCAAACTACTAAGTTTGGATATGAACTATGTATGATTTGTCTGTCTGCTATGTACCAAAGTCTAAACAGCATAATTGACACATACAAATGATCTGCAGGACATGCTCCATATTTAGTTCAAATCATAGACACGTGAGATTATCTTTCTTATATTTATTGTTTAAAGTTTAAACAACACTGAGACAATCAATGCAATGACTGAATGACCTAATAGACTGCCATACCCTAGGATCAAAATTTTGAAAATTATATTTAGTATGGATAATACAAAATGTGAGAGCATCCAAGCTTGGTTGTATTGTATTAGAAATGAATTGAAGGGTTTCAGCAAAGACAACACCTAGGTAGACAAATGTGGCCGATTAGTAAACTGTAGTTTAGGCAAGACATGAGCCTTCATACTGTTTATGTGGTTGTGATTGAATTGGAATAACGCTTCTTCCATGGCTATTAAATGCAATAGGGCTTGTTGAGAATAATGAGTTTTTGTTGCTTTGAATTGGATTCTTTAGTCAAAGTAGCCTATATGGTTGGAAGCATAGTTGAAAAACTTGGACTCGGTAATAACTTGACAAGCCCAAAATTTTTAAAAACTTGGGATTCGGCAAAAACTCGGGGAAAAAACTCGGCAATAACCTGGCAATTTTATCGAACATTTTAAAATACATAAATTTTTAAAAATATTCTTCAAAAACACATATTACTAATTTTATAGAGCATATTGTTAATTTCCATCATATATAAATCAAAATTAGAGTTTAACACATATCATAGACCAAAAACTGAGTTGAATCTCTAAATGAGTTACAATGCCCCTTCCACTAGCCATGTCATATGTAGAAGTTGCCACATATAAAGATATTTTTGGAAAGTTGTGCAATAATAATGTCTAAGTTAGCACACTCAAGAGTTATATTTGAAATTTTCAAGTCCTCATCACCCCCTCATTGTAATCAACTTTCTTTTTTGACAAGAGATCCTAATAAATAATGGGGATTTGGGAATGGAGATACCAATGGGGTTGAGGGGCAGTGCTCCTTGTGGAGGTTTGGAGGCAATGCCCCTAGTGGGGTCAAGTGGCAATGGCCCTTGTGGGGATTTGGGGGCAACGCCTCCAACAGGGTCAAGGGGCAGTGCCCCTTGCGTGGTGTCAGAACCCGGATGGTTCTCTGTTCTGAAACCCTAACTGAAACTGAGATTTTTGCAAGGTTTTTGTATTTTTTTTGAGGTTTTTCAGATAAATAATGAAGACTGCGATTTTTCTAAATAAATGGCTAAAAATCCAAATAAATTCTAAATGCAATGGAAACGCTGAGATCTTGCTCAGAACAAGTAGGCGCATAATATTATTGAAGATTCAGAGCATTTACAATGAAAAGTACTGAGATTTGAATGAAATATAACAAATTTTAATGAGGAACCTGGTTTATTACAGCCGCCTTGGGAAGAGTGCAAAATGTACGGCCAGCTCCAGATGGTCAATATCCAAGCTTGAAAACAGAGGAAGATCTCCCAGAGACCTAGGCGCCCTTTCTGCCAAAGACTGGAGATCAAAAACTTGAGCGAATCTTCTGATGGAAATAGTACGGCCCTTGCTGGTACGGCCTGTACAGCAACATTTAATGAAGTACGACACCTTGGAAAATGTGCCAAGACTCTGAAGAATGATCTCTGAAACAAGTCGCCTTTATCAACTGCTGAATATCTCTGTAAATCTCTGATGAATCTGTCAATAAATCCAATCTGTGATCTCTGTGTGAAATCACCAAGTGCAAGCTTAAACTGGTATTTCACAGTCTCAGTCTGCCTAATCTTTGAAGAGTTTTCGTTCTCCAGAAACGTCTGTCTGCCAGAAACCCTAGGGTTTGCAAACTCCAATGCTCAGAGCAAAAAGACAAAAGTCGAATAATAATATTAGAATAGTTCGATTTGGCCTTGAGTGAAAATATATACTCCTTGAAGAAATTCGACCCAATCTCCTTTTAATTAATCATTTAAATAAATGACTTAATTCGCACTTTTAAACTTAGGAGAAATATTTAATAATTGGCGTCCTTATTTTAATGAATATTAAATACTCATTAAGTCAAAATTTAATACTTTATTATAAAGTATAATAAATACTTTATAATAGGCCAATTAATTAAATATTTAAATATTTCAATAAAGTGACTTTAATATAAAGTCAAAATATTAAATATTTAATAAATCATTAATTACTCCTTATTTCTCCGTCTGATCATCAAATTGCTGAACTGGGTCAACTCTGAGCTGAAAGGTTGAACCAGGTGCCCTGCCCAAAATAGCAGCTTCCGCCTAACCTAACTTTCTAAAAATAGAAAGTTCCTGAAAATGCACTCTGGAAGATTCTGCGAAGGCCCAACCTGACACAACTGCAAAACTGGAGCTACCAAACACTGAGTAACTGCCCCAGATGATCCTCTGCACACTCCTGTCAGCCTACGAGGATCGAATAATAGGCTAACCTCGTCACCAGCTGCGCTGACTAGGATGGGGACATCACAGCCCGGGCTTCTCCCCGAATTGCTTGTCCCTCGGCAATCTCTAACTCGATGCCGAAGATCTCCTCCGACTCCCATGTAGCATCCTCTAACCGGGTAAATCTCCACTTGACTAACAATATTCCCTCGGATCACACGCCCAAGGTGTCTTCTCATCTCGAGGATGGCCCTGTACTAGTATCGGGCCATCAAGGTGGTAATACCGAGAGGTACAATATTTAATCTAATGCCTTTTTCAGGCGAGAAACGTGAAACACATTATGGACCTTGCTATCAGCTGGCAAGTCCAACTCATATAACCTCTTAATTGCCCGACAACAATTTAAATGGACCATATAGTAGCTTGGTGGTTCTTTAGTTTCTCTCGCTTCCACTCTTCCAGAGTAGACCGGACGATACACGGGTCGCAAATACGAGGTACACCATATCACCCACCTCAAAAAGTACTAACCCTCTTCTCGACAAGATATTGTTTCGGCCGATTGCGCTGTCTGGCCGATATTTTCTCAAGAGACTCCTCAAATGTCCTCAATACTCGTGATCATATCCCCCGCGACTCGCACCTCCCCGCTATCGCCAATATCAAATCCGTATATTAGTTTCATACCCTCGCATAAATCCATAAAGGGTGCTCAACTGTATCGCCATATGGTGAGTCGAAGCTATAACAATACTCGCATTGCAATCCATCTCACCCAAGCTCTCACCGGACTACCATATAATTACGCGAAATAACCTTCCACCCACTTATTGACAATCTCACCGGCCCATCCGCCTCGCTGGATGAAATGTACCGTGTCACCGTCCCAATAAAGCCCCAACAACTCTTTGCCAAAAGTTTCATGAACCGACCGGGTTTCTATCACGGACCATCAGTCCGAGGCAAACTCCATACCGAATACCTTCAAAAATAACTCGCACTGGTGGATACCGGAAAGTAGTAATCGGTGCGATGAATAACCGACCAACCACTACGATGCAATTCCACTCGGCTTTTGGCAACCCGTGATAAAGTCCATCGATAAACACTCCCACTTCCTCGGGCCGTATCTAAGTGGTCGGAGCAAACCAGCTAGGATAAGGTAAGCCTTGTCTCCGGTTGGCACACAGAACACTCACGGACATACTGTAATACATCGGTTTTCAGCCCTTTCCAAGTAAACCGTTCCCGAACCATTATGTATGTCTTATAGTATCCGGGATGGCCCGCCATAGGAAGGTCGTGAAAGGCTCTCAAAACTGTAGTCCGCACCTCAGAGTCAGGAACCAAAAGAATCCGCCCCTTGTAAATGATCAAGTCCTCTACAATAGTGTACCTGTCGTCCTGCTCTGTCCTGTCAACAATGCTAGAAGCCCATGGGTTCTTAGCATACTCTGCAATAATCCGATGCCTCCAATCCTCCGTGATCTGTGCCAAGGCATTCAACTGGGGTCCTGAGACAAGGCATCAACTACAACATTCTGCTTCCCCTTAATGAAGGTGATATCGAAGTCATATGACTGCAGTTTACTGACCCATTTTTGCTGCCTCTCATTCAAGTCTCGCTGTCCTAGGAAATGTTTCAGGCTGTTATGATCTGTGCGTACACTGAATTTGCTGCCTACCAGGTACTGCCTGAACTTAGCCAATGCATGCATAATGGCTAACATCTCCTTGTCATAAATACTATAAAATCTCTCAGGACCCCTGAGTTTCCTGCTCTCAAATGCAATCGGATGTCGCTCCTGCATCAAAACGGCACCAATGCCCTCTCCTGAAGCATCACAGAATAAATCAAATGACTTCGTAAAGTCAGGCAATGCTAGCACCGGACATGAAGTCATGATCACCTTAAACCTGTCAAAGCACTCCTGCGCCTGTGGTGACCAAGTAAAAGCCCCTTTCTTCGTCAAGTCAGTAAGGGGTGCGGCATGACGTGAGAACCCGCTAACAAATCTCCTGTAGAATGCACACAACCCAATGAAACCTCTGAGCTGCGTAAGGTTCTCAGGTACCGGCCACTCAACTATAGCTCGGACCTTTTCAGGGTCCATACTCACTCCCTTGGCACTGATGATGTGCCCCAGATATAACAACTCCTCCATACCAAGCTCGCACTTGGATTCCTTAGCATAGAAAGACTCGTCTGCTAAGATACCCAAGACTGTATCCAAATGAGCCAGATGCTCATCCCATGACCTGCTATAAACCAAAATGTCGTTGAAGAAGACTAACACAAATCTCCTCAACTGAGCACTGAAAACCCTGTTCATAGTTGCCTGAAAGGTGGCAGGTGCATTGGTTAACCCGAAGGGCATAACCAAGAACTCGAAGTGACCGCAATGACACCTGAAAGCGGTTTTCTCAATATCCTGCTCCCTCATCTGAATTTGATGGTACCCTGATCTCAAATCAATCTTCGTAAAGAAGACAGCTCCGTGCAACTCATCTATCAGCTCATCAATGCGTGGAATAGGGTACCTGTTCTTGATTGTTCTTTTGTTGAGCTGGCTGTAATCAATACACATCCGAAGTGATCCGTCCTTCTTCTTCACCAATACAACCGATGAAGCAAAAGGAGACTTGCTAGGTCTGATATGGCCCATAGCTAACAACTCATTAATGGTCTTCTCTATCTCATCCTTGAGTCGTTTCGGATGTCTGTAGGGAGTGATCATAACGGGCTTTGCGCCCTCCTCCAACTCAATGATATGCTCCGTGCCTCTGTCTGGAGGTCTACCAGGTGGGATGTCACTAAACACCTTGGAGTGTTTAGTCCTCAAGATCTGAATGTCAGGGTGGTACTCACCCTTCTGCTGCTCCTGCTGGGCTGGCATCAACATGCACTCAGCTGCCCAGTCAACCATATCATGACGAATGAGCCTCTCCATCCGTCTGAATGAAACCATCCTCAGATTACTGTCTCTAATAGCCTTGATGACATGTGGTCTCCCATCAACCTTAAATTTCATCTCCATATCACGTAGGTTGAGTGTGAACTCACCCAAATCATGCAACCATGCCATCCCTAACACCACATCTGTATCCCCCATATTAACAACATAGAATTCAGTCTTGAATTCATAGTTGTTCAGTCTCATCGGAAGATCAGTAATCTTTCGGTCACATCTGAGAGTGTATCCGTCAGCCACCTTGACTCGAATACCCTCGAAAGCCTCTGTCTGGATGCCACGCCTCTCCACTAAACGTGCATCAATAAAATTGTGTGTAGCACCAGTATCCAACAATGTAATCACCTTCTGACCTGCTAGAGCCCACGAAGTCGAAATGAACCATCTCTCTGAAGGCTAGTCAGATGGGCTTCCTGTAGCTTCCTTCCACCTTCATGTTCACCCTCATTTTCGGACCTCTCATCATCTGAAGGCTCGGAATCAGCTTGCTGGTCTGACAGATCAGATTGCTCTTCGCCCTCGTAAAACCATTCCATTTGATTATTTTTGACCTTCGGACGAAGTGGGCATATATGCTTTTCATCATAGGGTGCCTTGCACCAAAAACATAACTTTTTCTTACGCAATTCATTCAACGTTTCCCTGTCAAATGGTGGTGCATTCTGTCTCTTAGGATCCGGTTGATCCTTTCTCCTGTCAAAAGGCTTATTCCTGTCATTGTTTCTATCAAAAGGCCTATTGGGTCTCGTGTATGGTGTTGACCCAGAATTGAACTTGCTGCGAGGTGCTGCAAGCTCCATGCTTCTCGCCTTCCGCATGGCCTCCTGAAGTGTAGGAGGGTCAAAAGCCTTAACCCAACCTCTCATGGGTTCTGTCAAACCCTCAACGAAGAGTATGATGAGTCTCCGTTCTGAAATCCCTGTCACCATGACTGCCACTCTCTGAAACTCACCAATGTATGAATCCAGACTGCCTGTCTGTCTGAGCTGAGCCAACTCTCTGAAATAAAGTTCTGGATCCTTTTTATCAAATCTCTCTATCAGCCTGCTAGTGAACTCCTGATAGGTATTAACTGCATGATGGCCAAGCGTGTACATACCGTGGTGCCACCAATCATGTGCTACTCCGTCGAGATGCAAAGTAGCAAATTTAATTGCCTCATCCTCCTGCATAGGCCTAAGTGATAAGTAATTGTCTAGTTTCTGTACCCAAGACCTCGCTGATGTCTTTTCAGACCCATCAAAATATGGCAAGGTAATCTTGCTAACCGCATACTGCAAATCCCGGTTCACCTGTGGCTGCGGCTGCTGATGCTGTGGGGGTCTACGGTCAAATCTGCCTCCTCCTCTGGGTTTATAGACATCAATAAACTCATGAAACGTAAGTGCCTGCCGGATCTCAGGTGCTAGTGACATGTACTCACCATGAAATCTCGTCAAGTCTGCCACGGACATGCCATTATGTGGCTGAAACTCCTGATGCTGCCCCTGATGCTCTGCCCCTGGAGTCTGTGGTGGAGTCTCCCTAGGTAAGAAAGTAGGCTGACCTGGCCTACGCTCCTGATAGATCGGTGACGGCTGCCGAGGTGCTGATGCTAATGGCTGATCCACTGGTGCAGTCCCGCTCGTCTGACCAATCTGTATGTAATGAGGCTGTGTGGGTGTGTACTGTCTAATGGTACCCATCAACTGAGACATCATGTCCATCATATTATCATGCCTCCGTCTAAACTCCTCATCGGTAATATCACCCTCTGCATGCGCCTTCCCTGGATCCCTGCGAGTCTCTGAGGAAGTCTCACGTTCTGCCATTAGGGTTGCAACACTGTTTTCACTGCCGTCAGAACTGGATCTGTGAATACCAAGTACTCCTGATATTGTCTGACCTTCAGGGATAGGTGGACCTGTCCAATCCTCGTCTTTGCCTGTCCCTACACCTTTAATGTAGTGAATAATATCTCGGCTCATAAAAGGCAACCAAAAAGCACTGTACTCTGAAAAAGCAACTGAAAAAGCACAGGATGGCAGGATATCTGTGCTCTGATACCACTGTCAGAACCCGGATGGTTCTCTGTTCTGAAACCCTAACTGAAACTGAGGTTTTTTGCAAGTTTTTGTGTTTTTGTATTTTTTTTGAGGTTTTTCAGATAAATAATGAAGACTGCGATTTTTCTAAATAAATGGCTAAAAATCCAAATAAATTCTAAATGCAATGGAAACGCTGAGATCTTGCTCAGAACAAGTAGGCGCATAATATTATTGAAGATTCAGAGCATTTACAATGAAAAGTACTGAGATTTGAATGAAATATAACAAATTTTAATGAGGAACCTGGTTTATTACAGCCGCCTTGGGAAGAGTGCAAAATGTACGGCCAGCTCCAGATGGTCAATATCCAAGCTTGAAAACAGAGGAAGATCTCCCAGAGACCTAGGCGCCCCTTCTGCCAAAGACTGGAGATCAAAAACTTGAGCGAATCTTCTGATGGAAATAGTACGGCCCTTGCTGGTACGGCCTGTACAGCAGCATTTAATGAAGTACGACACCTTGGAAAATGTGCCAAGACTCTGAAGAATGATCTCTGAAACAAGTCGCCTTTATCAACTGCTGAATATCTCTGTAAATCTCTGATGAATCTGTCAATAAATCCAATCTGTGATCTCTGTGTGAAATCACCAAGTGCAAGCTTAAACTGGTATTTCACAGTCTCAGTCTGCCTAATCTCTGAAGAGTTTTCGTTCTCCAGAAACGTTCGTCTGCCAGAAACCCTAGGGTTTGCAAACTCCAATGCTCAGAGCAAAAAGACAAAAGTCGAATAATAATATCAGAATAGTTCGATTTTGCCTTGAGTGAAAATATATACTCCTTGAAGAAATTCGACCCAATCTCCTTTTAATTAATCATTTAAATAAATGACTTAATTCGCACTTTTAAACTTAGGAGAAATATTTAATAATTGGCGTCCTTATTTTAATGAATATTAAATACTCATTAAGTCAAAATTTAATACTTTATTATAAAGTATAATAAATACTTTATAACAGGCCAATTAATTAAATATTTAAATATTTCAATAAAGTGACTTTAATATAAAGTCAAAATATTAAATATTTAATAAATCATTAATTACTCCTTATTTCTCCGTCTGATCATCAAACTGCTGAACTGGGTCGACTCTGAGCTGAAAGGTTGAACCAGGTGCCCTGCCCAAAATAGCAAATTTCCGCCTGACCTAACTTTCTAAAAATAGAAAGTTCCTGAAAATGCACTCTGGAAGATTCTGCGAAGGCCCAACCTGACACAACTGCAAAACTGGAGCTACCAAACACTGAGTAACTGCCCCAGATGATCCTCTGCACACTCCTGTCAGCCTACGAGGATCGAATAATAGGCTAACCTCGTCACCAGCTGCGCTGACTAGGATGGGGACATCACACGTGGGTTTGGGGGAAATGCCCCCAATAGGATCAAGGGGCAGTGCCCTTTTGGGGATTTGGCGGCAATGCCCCCAACGGAGTCGAGGGACGCTGCCTCTTGCGGGGTTCGGGGGCAGTGCCTTTGGCGCGCTCTGTCGTGATACAAGGTGGGTTCGAGGGGCGGAGCCCCTGTCGTCAAGCCCAAATTAAGGCCTTTGAAACGACATAAACCTTCATTGCTAGTTGCCATGTCACCACATGCCCTAAGTCACCAACCACGTGTAAAAATGAAGTAAAAATCATGTTTTTTTAAAAAATTGCAGGAAATATATATATGTTTTTTTAATAATTTTTGACGAGTTATTGACAAAAAACTCGCACTTTTTTTCAATTACTCGCAAGTTTTTCAAAAAATATTTGTCGAGTTTTTGGGCGAGTAACTCGCTTGGCCATTTGGCTTGTGAGTACTCGCGAGTTTTGCAAAAAAATTGCGAGTTTTGCAACTATGGTTAGAAGTATATTATAAGTTAGCTAGATTTATCAATTGGGTAATAAGAAATCTTTCTCTACTTATATGTTTCAAACTACGTTGCATGGTGTTTCCAGGATGGGGAGGGAAAGAAATGCGGGGACATGATTCCAGGATGGTAGGGGAGTAGAGGCCTTTTTTTAATGGCTGTAGTAGAAGACAATTAAAAAATTAGGAAAATATAAATACAAGACATTTAATTATTCATATTATAAAGTATTCATCATTTTATTAAAGAAATGTATTGCATAAGATTTGAGTTGAATTGAGAACTCACATGAGAGTCAATGCATATATTAACAAAATTTCATTATTTTCATTGTCAACATGCATATATTACAAGTACAAGAAAGGACACAAAGGCTATAACAACAAAATGACAAAAATGTAGAAGACCACATATCAACTAGATCTCGTACTGCTGCACCTGATCTTTGTCTGGAAATTCTGCATCAAAATTCTGTCTCACATTTTCAAATATCAGAACTTAACAATAAAACTGGTTTGAAATTCTAAAACCCAATTTCAAAAAGTATAAATCTGTCATACACTCTATAATCAAATTGAACCTCAAACAACTTCACAAATTCTAACATTCTTAATATGAATATGTACATTTGAATGTAATACACTAAAACTTGCATTTGTGCTTTACTTCAAAATCAAATCTCTCAAGAACTACTGTGGCAGATAAAGTAACTGTAAAAAGACAATCCTGATCAAAAGAAGTGCTGCAGATTTGCCCCTCCAAGACACTAATCATATTCTCATTACATCCTTTACTTTATGAAGAGCATAAAATTACAATCCTTCATTTATTTGGCATAGTCGACCAAAACCAGGGCCTCTTTAACATAATTTACATTGTCTGACTGATGCAGCAGGGGGTGATAATCCTGCTTCTTTCTATCGAATGGAGAGGCAAATCCATCATCTTAAAGGGAATTGGTAATGCTGCTGAAAGCCCTAAAATCTTTGCACTCTGACAAAAAACTGAAGCGTTCCAGCAGAGGAAAAAATCTATTGCACGATTGCATTATAATCAGGATTCATTGATTTTTCACGTGTGAGAATGTGTTTGATGTATACAAGAAATAACAGCCAGAATTCAGAGGGTGGCATCTGGCCATACCTGAACTCTGATCCACATCCTGGATGTTTCTGGGGCTTGCACATGTATATGAAATGTGTTGGGTATAAGGTTGCCAAGAAAAGACCCAGGGATGCATCCCCTTGTAACATAGGTGTGGAAGGATTGCCTATTAGCAAGTAAAGAATTAGCCTATTGCCTAATAAGAACTTCAAAAACTTTATGACTGTTTACTGGTATTGAATTTTCTAAAATTTTCTAATCCCTGGAAAAAATGTGGAATGTTGTGTAGTATAGTTCTTTATATTTCTGTGCATTTCATTTTCTGTAAAACTTTCTTTCTTATTGTCACATAAATTTAATGATTGAAAAGTTTTGGCAAATGTGATTTGCATTTTTGATGGACAAGTATGAACATTATTTGACATCTGCAAATTATGAGATAGGTCTCGTTACTTTGTTATAAGAAATGGTGCTAAAAAAGGAATTGATTCTTCTTGCAGATGTTGAAATCTGTGAACAAAATCATCGAGACAAAAATGCTTACCAATGAGTTAAAAAGTCTTGATGGTATGAAGAACAGTAAGCTGAGTGATAACAAAAGGAATGTTTTCTTTGAAGCAAGGCATGATCCAATTGATTCCGATACAAGTTCTGCTTCTGAAGAGGTACACTGCCTTATGCATAATTCAGAGTATATCTAGTTAAAATCTTTTTAAAAAATATGGTACAAAAATGTATTCTTGCACTAGGTACCAGCAAAAGCCATGAGATAAGAGTACAAGATATAAACATATATCATCTGACATACGAGTGTTGCGAAGCAAATTATAAATATAATAACCATAAAATACAACTTATATAATTAGATAATAGTTGCATAACTATCATAACATGTATAAATGCAATGGGCAGTTCATGCAGATGGTGGAGTCCTGGTACCATGTTCATTTTTAATTAAAGGTTTGTGTCCATAGGTTTGGCTATTGTAAAACACATGTTAAACTATGTTGTACCCAAAATAAAATTTTTGCTTCAATAAGGCATTTTGATTAAAATGGTCTAAATCTTATAAAATTGTCGTCAAAAGTCAGTTTTAGGTCAAACAAAGCATGGGATTTTTGAGGGTTTACTGTTCGGAAGATATTGGCAAATTTAGAAAATTAGGGTTTCCGGGCCCCTATTTTTAGGAAAAACCCTAAAAATAGTATCTTTCCAGAATTGACTGAAAATAATTTTGATTGGCTTATTTCACTTCATGATCACATTGGTGAAGTCAGAATCAAGAAAAAGTTAGTTTAAGTCTGGTGGGTCTCTTTCACTTTTTCAAGAGAAAAGTTAAGACCTCTGAGGTTGTCAATGGCCATTAGCCGGTACTAGGTGTTGAAATCTAAGCCTCAAACACTTTACGAAGATTCTGTGGCGAAAGATGCTGAAAAAGATGCTTCGCGATGGAGGGGATTTTCAAAAGGTAAAAAATGGAAAAAAATATTCTAAATCTAGAAACACTTTGCCTTGCTACGTGGGAGATGATTGCCTAGTATCTGTCCAAGTCAACTTTGCAATATTCGTACACGTAGAAGAGGCATCTGATTTTGCTATCTTCAGATGATCTTTAATTGACTTAAATCTGATTTAGTTTAACTCAACTTGCAGTCAATGTTTGAGTTTGCTATCTTCAAATGATCTTTCCAGCTTCAGTCCAGCTTCACGATGGATCCGTTCGCTAGTTCATAAGACATACTAAACGACTGTAGCTGTTGATCCGGTGAGCACATCAAACAAAGAATAAAATGAAAGTTAAAATGTTAGGTGTACCTTTGCAGGTCAGGGGTGCCTAGCTTTTTGGTCAATTAGATGAAGTTTTCAACAACTGTCTTCTTCAAGAAATCTGCTCAAAATCCTTCTAGCTACGTGATGAATCTAGCTGTTAGCTCTCTGGACTTGTCAAACGCCCGTGGATGAAGATTCAATGTAAAACATCGGAGACGAAAGCAAGTAGAAATTTGAAGTGTTGGAAAAATGCAACCTTCTTGGAAAAGGTGCCCAACTTTATGGAGCCTCAGATGCAGTCTTTTGGCTTCGTCACTCCTAGGAACATCTCTTCAGAGTTGTTCAATCTCCACGATGAGATCATCAACACGAACATTGGAGCAATCCAGCTATTGGCAACAAAGGTCAAACTGGAGCATTCTATTGAAAGTTACAAGTTGCAAAATGTGTCTCAGAAGGTCAATTGCGCCCTTGCAGGCCAGGGGCGCCCTTGAATTTGAGCCTGATGAATCTATTTTCAGACGTTGCAATACTAGTTATCCTTTCTGGAATTCTTCCAGCTTTGCAATGGATTTTGCATCCAGTCGGCGAGAATCGTTAGTCATCGACAGTTGCAGATTGAAGCACAGAGGGTCAATATATAGAAATTCGCTGTGTCTGGTGAAACATGCACCCTTTTGGGAAAAGGCGCCCTAGAATTCAAGGCACGAGATGAATTTTTTAGCTTTCACATCTCGTAGCAACATTTTTTCATGATCTAGCTACATGATGAATGTGTCAACTCAGCTTCAGGATCAACCGAGCATCCGAAATTTAGGGTCAAACAGAGGTTTCAGTGACGTAAAGGCTAAAAAGTTGGAAATTTCAAGAAAGTTTCTAAGTCTGAGAATAATGGCGCCTAAAGTCAAACTTTGACTTAAATTTTTTGCGAAACTAAAGTGCATGCTTTGGACGCCCTATAATGGAGGGATTTTTGAATTGAATTAAAATAATAATATAACTTTAGTTTCACCTCCAAATCGAATTGCAAAATCCTCCATTTTTCTTGCATGTGGCGTATTTGCTCTTTGCATGTTGAGTAGCACCTATTTGAAGGATCAGTCTTCATTTTTATTAACTGAATGAAGTCCAATGAGAATATTGCTTCCTGAATTTAGGGTTTTACTTGCATGTGATGCCTTAACTCATAAAACTTCTTTAAATATGCGCTTGGGTGGCCATTTCCTTCATCACAGGTTGAAGGAAAACACATATTTTCTTGTGCAAGCAAGTTTTGGAGGCACTACAGGAAGAATTTTTCAGTGTTCTTTGTAGTTACATGTCTAGATTGCTCAGAGGAATAATTTTCCAGACTTCATCTTTCAGCACATGCATGCTAGACTTCATTCAAGGCATAGGCGTTATTTTTAGAGAGGCAGAATATAACTTCTATCTTCTCACTCTCATATTTCTTCTATCCTTGTCTTAGGTTTTCTCTCGCATGTCCAAGTGAAGGACAATTTTTCATAGTTCTGATCATCTGGGTTCGTTGAGCATAACATTCTCTACAAAACCTATGTGCTAGAATTTTTTAGGAAAAATTGCCTCGTAGCTTTGCTTTTTTTTAAGGATTCCTTTGCATGGTGGTGAAAAAATCAACATTTCAAAAAACAAAGGAATTGGGTTTGATCAACACATTGGCGGCTAAAAAACCCATATGTCTGAATTTTTCGGGAGAAAAAGCTTCTGAAGCCCTTTCTGCCCCCTATTGCTTTTTTCCGAAAAGCCTTTGCATGCCAAGCAAAAAAACATTTTTTCGAATTTCTGATGTTGTGGGTTTGCTTAGAAATACATTCTCTACAAAACCCATGTCTCAGAATTTTTCGTAAAAATTGCCCTTCGACAGGGTATTTTTAGCCTCACTAGAAGCTTTTTTTAGCTCACCGGAAAAAGTTGTTAGAACATATCCGTGTTTACAGTCAACAGGCTAGTTTTTCAGAATCAAGCTCACTTAGATTGAATTCAAGATCAAATCGGTCTTGATTCACGATTTCATAAGAAAAGCTGACACTGATTTGCATCAAGCGCATCCGGAGGGTTGATTTAGACAATTTGACAAGGCATAGTCACCCAAAGTCCACATGCTTTCATACCTCGTATAGCTGATAGCCTTCCAAGGCTAGTTTAGAGGGTTGAATACTGTTGGAACTTTGCGTGCGCAGCGAGTTCGTGTGCATTTCTCACAGCTAGAGTGTTCATAGTCAAACTTTGCGGTTTTATCATGCAACACTCATCCATTGATGAAAATCAAGAAAGGCGTCAGAAGCATCAAGCTACAAAAGAAACAGAGGCCATCACTCCAATTACGGAGCCGCTAGAATTACTAGTTTGTGAACTGCCAGTTTAAGTGTGTAGATATTTCTAGGATTGCTCAAGTTGTTGACAAGCAATGAATTGATAGTTGAGGCATGTGACATTCTCCGGATGATGAGGTAGTTAACAACTTGTTGGAGGAGTTAATTACTCGTGATTGTAGCCGGTTAACTACAAGATTAGGATGTCCCACCTTTTCAGGATAGACATTAGACAGTTGTTAACTTGATGCCTCTTTCCAAGTTAACTCGCTGTCCCACATATCATTGCATGTCTATTTTGGAGATACCTATGTACAGATGGAGTTCTAGTTTAGTTAGTTTTCAGTTAACTGATGTTGGTTATCAATTGACTCTCATATCAATAAGGAATTACGTGTTGCAAAGTCCAATAAGTTTAGTTTAGAATCAGTTAACTGAGGTAGTTTTTCCAGTTAACTGTTAGGTTGCATACATTTAGACTTAGTAATAAACTCTTGCATGCTTGCAAGACTGTATGTTAACTTAAGGAGATTTTAGGGTTCCCTACTCCTTTGAGGTTCTATAAATAAGAGCACCTTGCTCATTGTATTTTAACTTTTGCTGTGATAACAAATTGTTGTGCCCACCCTGCCATGTATTGTGACCTTTTCACACATCACCCCATTCAAAATGGGGACCCCCTAATTTTTGCTTCGTTCTCGTCTTTTGGCTTTGGTTTTTCCCGCTGTCTCTCTCTTTGCTGTCTGTCTTTCTGGGGATGTGCCCGTCTTTGAGCGTAAATTGAGTTTTTGGCCAAGTCTGTAGAATTAGGGTTTGCACTCTTCATGTTAGTTTGAGGTCAAATTGAGTTGGCTAATGGAATTTTGACTGTTACATCGTGCTTAGAACAAGTTATCTCCTGCGAATTTTGAGCTAGATCTGACAACTTGCTATTTTTAGCAATTCTGGGCTTCGAAGCCAATTTTAGGGTTTGCATGTATGATTTTTCAATGCACGTCTGGAGATTCTTTTTGGTTTTTTCAAAACCTTCATGATGGTATAACATGCAAACCGAGATGTTGACTTTCAACGATTTAGGCTTCAGAGGCTATTTTTAGGGTTTGCATGCAAAGTTTTTCGGTGCATGTCTGGAGAATAATTTTGGGTTTTCCGAGACCTACACAATGATATAACATGCAAGATGAGATGATAACTTTCTGCAGTCTTGACTTTGGAGGCTATTTTTAGGGTTTGCATGTTGGAGTCTTCAACACATATCTGGATATTCTTTGTGGGTTTTTTAGGAGCTTCGTAGTCATGTAACATGCAAACCAGGATCAAGACTTTTTTGCAGAGTTGTCTTCGAGAGAAAATTTTAGGGTTTGTATGCAAGATTTTTCAGTGCATGTCAGCATATTCTTCATGGGTTTCTCAAGAGCTACGCAACAAGGTAACATGCAAGCAGAGTTGGTCACTTTTTTAGACACTTACTATTTTTAGCAGGATCACTCTGGCAGCTGCCTAGCACTTCAGCAACACGAACAGAGTGACATGCAATAGAAACGGGGTCAAACGGAGATCTTTTGAGCAACATGCAAGTTAGATTAGGGTTTCCAGCTTCGGGACCCAAAATGAGGGGTAAAACGCCAGAATCTCCGAAAAGTAATGTATCTCTCTGCGATCAGCATCTCTCAAGGAATCCATTGGTAAAATTTGAAGGCAATCTGAGCACTTACTATTTATAGTAAGTCACTCCAGAAACCGGCTATAAATAGTAGGGCAGCGTGAGGCACCAGTGTGAACAAGTTAGTCAATCTACGAGGACCCCATGGGACAAATTTCACGTCAAGCAAAGTTGCAGAAGTCTTGAAATCAAGCTGTTACTATAAATAGTAAGTCACCTCCAGAACAGGCTATAAATAGTAGGTCGACACAAGATGGCAGTGTGAGCAGTGTGAATAGGTCAATTAGATCATGAGGATCCTGTGGTGAAAATTTCAAATCAATCCAAGCTACAAAAGTATGAAAACCAGAGGCTTACTAAAAATAGTAAACCAGAGAAAGCAAGGCAGGTGAGGAAGCATGGAAAAACGCTTAAGTCTGAAGAAATTTCCTCCCCCCCCTAAATGCGCCCAAGGTGAAGCTGGCTGAAGGATGGAAATATGCTAAGTATCAAAAGGTTCCTGCAGGACCCCTTGAATGTGCCCTTGTTGAGGATGAGCTGAGAAAAGGTCTAAGTGATGGAAATTTCCTTCTCCACTAGTCAAATGTGCCCTGTCTTGGAGGTGGGTGAAGGAAAATATTCTCAGTGGTGAAACTTCCTGTAGACCCCATGAAATGCGCCCATCCTTAAGGTGGAGTTTGGGAAAGTTTTCAAAGCATGGGAAATTCCTCCACCACCTGTGAAATGTGCCCAAACTTAAGGTGAGAGGGTTGGAAATTTTGCTAAGTGTTGAAATGTAAGTATCCCCTCCTAAACGCGCCCATGATGGCTGGAGGCTTAAAAATTTCTAAGCGTGGAGAAAAATGGAATGAGAAAGGGCCAAATGCACCCATCTTAAGGATGGAGATGAGAAAAAAATTTCTAAGTCTCCAAAACTGGAAGGCCACCCCCTCAAATGCGCCATCAAGTTGAAGGAAGAGGTTTGCAAATTTTCTAAGTGATGGAATTTGGAAGCTCCAAGGGCAAAGTGCGCCCAAGATGATGTGTTAGCTTGAAAATTCCTAAGTCATGAGAACTGGAAGCTCAACCTCCCAAATGCGCCCAAGCTCTAGATGGAGGTGAGGTGACTTGAAAATATTCCTAAGTGTTTTAAAAATGGAAAGAGACCTACCTAAATGCGCCCAAGGTGGAGGGAAGTAGTTGTGAAAAAGTTTCTAAGTGTGGGAAAATTCCACCTCCCCTAGCCAAATGCGCTCTCAAGAGGTTGGAGTTGAGAAATTTTCCTAAGGCAAGAAAAGTTCCAGTAGCCCCTAGCAGATGCGCCCAGCTTGTGGTAGCAAGTAGATAAATTTTCTAAGGAAAAGCAAGGGAATAAAATACGCCCAAGGGAGGATGAATTAAGACTTAAGGAAGAATATTTTTCTAAGGTGGAAATAGATAAAAAAAAATAAACGTACCCCTTCGTAGGTGTACACATGAAAAATATTTTTGAGGGGAAATCTTTTTCTGGGTCTTGGATATTCTTTGAGTGGGATAATTTTGAAGCTCTCCACACCTTACCTGAGATTGTAAAGTGGAGATTTTAAGTGGTCGCCTGGTTGATGAAGTTTTCTAGGTAGAGGATGTAAAATTTTCTAAGTCAAAGGGAGAAATATTGAAGATGGATGCCTAGGTGATTTGTGATGAAATTTCTAAGGGGAAATAATTTTCTAAGTCAAAGGGAGAAATATTGAAGATGGATGCCTAGGTGATTTGTGATGAAATTTCTAAGGGGAAATAATTTTCCAAGCCAGAATGAAGATATGAAAATATTCTGTGGCGTTTGAAATTCCTTGACCCCACCTCAAATGTGCCCTCAAGAAGGGGAAATTTGTCTAAGGCATGAAGAATTTGAAGATGAAGCGAAACTCAAATGTTATGATGATATGCACCCTAGCACACAGATGTTGAAAGGTTATGAAGAAAGCAAAAGTTGGCTAGAGAAAAATGATGAACCCTATTAGATCCGGAGATCACTCAGACATTGGAGATCAAAACATGGGTATCAGGTGAGTAAAGGGAATTTATATTATGTTTTGATGCTCTTCTTTTATTTGTTTTGCAGGATGAGTGTCAGAACCAGAGTGGGAGGAATTGAAGTGCTGGAGCAAATACTCCAAGACTACATTTCAACCTCGAAAGAAGAAAAGTTGCATGTTGGAAGAAACGACTAAGTGTTGGATGTTTCTCCACAAGGACCTAGTATGCACCCAATCCAGAGAGGTCGGTGGCAAGGAAGAAGCGGGCGAGTCCAAGACAGAGATCAGAGTAGAGAAAAAGATGAAGGCCCAGGCATTAAGGATCATCCTCAAGCACTAAAACATCCTCAAGGCTAAGGATGAGGAATGAACAAAAGGGCTTCAATGTTAAAGAACAACAACAGGATGGATTGAAGAACAAAATAGAGGAACTCTTCCCAGGTGTGAAGTCCTTCTCTAGCAGTGACCCAGCAGGATGTTCTATAGCATACTCCACATAACCAAAGGTGCAATGACAACAGGGAGGAGGATCGCTGTCAAATACCTGAACGTACCCGCCATCTCAATCCTAGAAGATGGAGCAGTGTCGATCAGATTCATCAAATTTGCAGTCAGAGAGAAGAACAGTGGGAACGTGTTCTTGGACGGGAACCTTCTAGAAGATTATGGTGAAATTAATTGTTCATTTATTACCCCACTTTTCTTGGTGGCAGTTTTTAGGGTTAGGGCTTATATCGCTCAATCTGAGCCCTTCATTGTAATTGAATCTGGGCCGTCCATTGGATTTGGCCATCTATAAAAGAGGCATCCCCCCTCATTTGTACTTCATTAGAGTAGAGACTAGAATAGAGAGACTGATAGTGTAGATTGATAGCGTAGATTGGTAACATAGTTTGAAGAAGAAGGAAAGTTTTTCCTTTGAAAGCTTTGTAAGAAATTGTTGTGAACACTCTCATAATAAAAAGAGTTTTCATTGATGATGATCTCATCTTTTGTTGTGAGCAGCTAGCAAGATTTCTTCGTCCTTCCGATTCAAGTAGTAGCTTAAAGTAGAGTAAATTTCATTTCATGCAAGTAGATAGTAATAATGGAATGTGGTGTTTGATCTAAGCAAGCTTTGCTTATCCATACCACTAGCGAGCTCACTGATGGTGTGTTCGCCTTGTGTGGTCAACTGGAAACGTTGTGGACCTAACTTCAATCACAGTTTGAATGATGGTATGCATCGTTGTGATGGTATCTTGTAGAAACCCTTGTTTCCCCTGTTTTTCGAAATTGTGTGTTTTTTGACTGTTTTGGTGTATTTTGATTTTTTTGATGTTTTTGCATGAATAAGAAAGAATGCGATTTTGAAAGGAAATTGATATAAAATTGCTAATAAATACAATAAGCTCAGATCTAACATAAATAAGCTCAGAAATCAATAACCCTTGCTTGCATTAATTTTGCCATAGCAATTACAATAAGATATCTCAGATATACAGGCAAGATGATACAAATGTTAATCAAAGAACCTGATTTGCAGCAAGCTGAGAATGATATAGAACTGGTACGGCTGCAATAAATGATCCTTTCTCCCTCCGTCCAAGGATCCGGATTGATACCAGATACAAGTGCGCCCTTGTTGGTGAAGACTGGAGACCAAAGGATGAAGCGCTTTTCTCAAGAACAAAAGTATGGCCCTTTTAATGCTGGTACGGATCTGCTGTAGAAAGGTACGGCTGAGACAGCAGCAATGAATTAAAAGTACGGCTCAATCAGCTTGGTATGGAATTTGTGAAATAGGCGCCCAAGGTAATAGACCCTTATTGAATATATTCCCGGCCAAAAACCCTGAAGATAAATTAACTGTGAAGCTCTGTGACAACCACTGAATGAAGCTATCTCTCTGTCTGGCAATAAATCAGCTGGTATTTCACAGCCTCTGAATCACACACACTGAAGATTGCACGTTCTCCAATGCAAGTTGAAAACTGGAACCCTTGGCTCTGTTCTCAGAAGAATAATCTTAGCAAAAGTCGACTTCAATAATGATGGCTCGATTTTCAATGAAAATCCCTTATATTCTTCAAAAGCTCGATTTCTCACAATTAGGTTTTCATTAAAAATAATTCGAACTTCTTTTAATTTTTCAATAGTTTAAAATCACATTTTTAATTATAAAATATAATTTAAAACGACCCCCTTCAATGATGGTCGCCCCCTTGAGTCAAAACACTTAAGTTATAATATTAAAAATATTATAACTTTATAATATAGCTTCAAACTATTAATATTTAATTAAATCAATTACATATTAATATCTCCCTCAGAAAATATCCGATTCTCGAACCGTCTGAAGCTGGCGAACCAGGGAGTGATTCCTCACATGACCAGACCATACTGCTAAAAATAGCAGGGGTGCTCCGTTGAGTGCCAAATACTGCTAAAAATAGCAATCCAGGCAAATGGTGTCCGAATGAGCCCGAACGAAAGCCAACTGATAACAATCTGACAACCGAAGCCAAGCCAAGCTCCGTCAAGACCCTCTATCCATCCCATCAGCCTACGAGGGTCGCATAATAGGCTAATCGTGAGCTCTGAGAGATGTCAACTGGAAGGGGACATGACAGTCCGCCCCTCCTGAAATTGCTTGTCCTCAAGCAATCTCAACTCCCCGATGTCGGTATCATCCTCGGGCTTCCCATATAGCATCCTCCAATCGCAACTTCCATTTCAACAAATATTCCCTCGATAGTCCTCCTCTAATGAATCGCTCTCAGACTCCGTGATAGACTCGTGTACTAGAACTCTACCTTTCCCTCATCATCTTAGGGAGGTAAAACAACTGAAGGGTGAAATTACTCTGTCCCAACGCTTCTCTTTGATGACGGAAAACATTGTGGACCTTTACTCTCCTCGCTAGAAGCTCTAGCTCGTAGTTTCACCCCTCTCCAACACTTTAATCCCTCGAAAAGGACCATAATATCGCGGGCTTAAGCTTCTCAACCACTCTTCCTAAGAGTAGACTGCTCTGCATGGTCATAAAGATAAGATAAACCATGTCACCCACCCTAAAAGACCTTCGCCCCTTCGACGGCGTATCGGCTTTGGTTTCATCTCTGCGTCTTTAGCACATTCTCCTTGAGAGCCCTCCCTATAGTGTCCTCGACTTCCCGCAGAACAAGTCTCCAACACTGACACTCCACGCCACCGCGAGTAAATCCAAAACTTGGCACCTCATAAATCAGATAACGCCATGAAAGGGGACATCCGAATGGTCATATGGAATGTCATGTTGTAAACAATAATGCCACAAACGAATCCACCGGACCGCCTTCAGTCGCTTCTAATATAGTTCCCGAGGCAGTCCTTTCCAACGCATTTATTCACTATCTCCGCTTTTGCCCATCGGGTCTCCAAGGGTGTAACCGGTGTCGGTAAGCTCCGGGTCCCACAGAGTCTCAACACCTCATGCCGTAAGTGACTCAAGAACCCACTCATCCCTCGCTACTACAATGCTCCGAGGCAACCCATGTAGTCTGAATACCTCACGGAAGAAGACCTCTGCTACCTCTGTAGCTGTGTAAGTGGTGGTAATTGGAAAGAAGTGGGCATACTTCGTTAGTTGATCCACAACTACATATATGCAATCTCGTCCTTGGGCTTTTGGCAAGCCCGTAATGAAATCCATCGACAGGCATTCCCACTTCTTGTCAGGAATCGGAAGTGGCTGCAATAATCCTGCCGGGTACGTGTTCTCCTCGCTTGTTCTCAATATTAGGTACCTACGCATTTACAAGAAACATTCCCGCTTTGAGTCCTTTTCCATGCTTAATCTCTCCCGACCCATCTATACCGCCTTTGAAGTACCCGGGATGTCCTGCTGTAGGTACATCATGAAAGGCTCGCATGATAATGTTCTTCACCTCTGAACCTGGGATCAAATAAATCTTGTTCTTGTAAATGATCAAGTCATTCACAAGCGTGTACCTGGTGTCAATCGTCGATCCCTCAACAATGCTGGAAGCCCAAGTATCCTTGGCATACTCTGCCACAATCAAATGCCTCCAATCCTCTGAAATGTGAACCATAGAGCTCAGATAAGGTCTGCGTGAAAGAGCATCAGCTACTACATTTTGGGTGCCTTTGATATAAGAGATATCAAAGTCATATGCCTGCAATTTACTTACCCACTTCTGCTGACGATCATTGAGATCTCGCTGCCCTAGAAAGTGTCTCAAACTGTTGTGGTCAGTTTTAATGCAGAATTTGCTGCCCACAAGATATTGCTTAAATTTTGCCAAGGCATGCATTATAGCGAGCATCTCCTTATCATAAATACTATAGAGCCTCTCTGGCCCTCTGAGTTTACGACTCTCATACACAATAGGGTGCTTGTCCTGCATAAGCACCGCACCAATGCCCTCGCCATAAGCATCGCACTGAAGCTCAAAAGGCTTCGAAAAATCTGGTAGTGCCAACACTGGGCACGTAGTCATCAACTCCTTAAACCTCACAAAACACTCCTGTGCCTCAGGAGTCCAACAAAATGCACCCTTCTTCAACAAGTCCGTCATAGGTGCTGCATGACGTGAATAACCATTCATGAATCTGCGGTAAAACCCACACAAACCAAGAAATCCCCGCAGCTGTGTAAGGTTCGCCGGAGTAGGCCAGTCTATAATAGCGCGGATCTTCTCAGGATCCACCCGCACTCCCTCTGCACTGATAATATGACCTAAGTATAACAATTCGGTCATCCCCAAATCACATTTGGACTCCTTGGCGTACAAGGACTCCCTCTCCAAAATACTGAGCACGGTCTCCAGATGAGCCAAATGCTCCTGCCAAGTTCTGCTGTAAATAAGAATGTCATCGAAGAAGACAAGTACAAATCTCCTCAGCAGTGAATGGAAGACTCTGTTCATGGTGGACTGAAATGTCGCTGGCGCATTAGTGAGCCCAAATGGCATCACCAAAACCAAAATGTCTGTACAACGAATGCGCCTTCAATGTCCCGGCCACTTAACCCTAACTGATGATATCCCGACCTTAAGTCTATCTTCGTAGCGTAGCATGCACCATGGAGCCCATCAAGCCTTCATCGACACGAGGTATTGATAATTGCTTTTGATAGTCCTCTTTATTCAGACTCAGAGGTCTATGCACATATGAGGCCATCCTTCTTCTCTAATTAGAACAATCAGCAAAGCCACGGTGATTTGCTAGGTCGAATGTGACCCATAGCAAGCAACTCCTTAATCGTCTTTTCTATCTCATCCTTCAACCTCTTAGGATGCCTGTAAGGAGTAATCATAACGGGCTTAGCGCCCTCCTCGAGCTCTATAATGTGCTCAATGCCCTTGTCTGGAGGTCTCCCTGGTGGAATATCATTGAATACCTTCTCATGCTTGACTCTCAACTGCTGAATGTTAGGATGATACTCAGTCTTCTGCTGTCCCTCCTGTATAGGTGCCAATGTGCACTCGGCAGCCCACTCTACCATGTCGTGTCGCATGAGTCTCTCCATCCGACGAAAGGAAATAGTTTTGATGTTGCTGTCCCGAATTGCCTTGAGAATATGTGTCTTCCCATCCACATCAAAACGAATCTCCATGTCCTTGAGACGAAGAGTGACTTCCTCAAGTTAATGAAGCCACTTCATACCCAAGACTAAGTCAATATCCCCCATGTTCACCACGTAATAATCAGCCTTGAACTCATAGTTGTTCAAGCGCAAGGGGAGATCCTTAATCATACGTTCACACCTGAGAGTGTAACCGTCTGCCACCTTAACCCTAATGCCTTCAAACTCCTCAGTGATGAGTCCGCGCTTCTCCACAAATCTAGCATCGATAAAATTGTGGGTGGCTCCTGTATCAAGAAGGGTAATGACCCTCTGTCCTGCCAAAACTCCACGAAGTCTGAATGAACCCTCCTGCTGAATGCTAGATAGACGTGCCTCCTGAATCTGAAGCTCTGACTCTGCCTCTGCCTTAGGCTCTGAAGCCTCTGACTCTGACTCCTCAGAACTCTCCTGCTGTTCGGAATTCTCTGATTCTGAATCCTCGTAGTAAGCCCACATCACTCGATTTGCCTTGCCCTTAGGCCTCAAAGGACAATCGTGATTGGCATCATAGGGACCTTTGCAGTAGAAGCAAAGCTTCTTCCTGCGTAGATCATTAAGAGCCTCTCGATCCAAAGGTGGTGCTGCTGATTTTCCCTTTGTATCATTTTTGAAATCTGATTTTTCTTTGTTAAAATCTGATTTCTCTCTATTTCTGTTGAAGCCCTTATTATCCCTGAAAGAAGAATTGTTTCTGGAGTTGAATCTACTGGATGGTGCTGCCAACTCCATACTACGTGCCTTCTTCATCGCTTCCTGTAACGAAGGAGGATCAAAGGCTTTGATCCAACCTCTCAATGGTTCCGTCAGCCCTTCCATGAAGAGCACTACAAGTCGCCTCTCTGAAATATTAGGAACCATAACTGATAACTTCTGAAAGTCACCAATATAAGACTCCAAACTGCCACTCTGTCTCAGCTGAGCCAAGTCTCTAAAATAGGATTCTGGATCCTTCCTGTCAAACCGCTCCACCAACCTGTCAACAAACTCCTGATATGAGGTGATCCGATCATGTTGGAGTGTCACCATCCCGTGGTGCCACCAGTCGTAAGCTACTCCCTCCAGATGTAATGTCGCATATCTGATAGCATCTCTCTCAGCCATCAGACGCAATGTGAGGAAAGTGTCTAGCTTACTGATCCAGGCCTGAGCTGTAACCTTGCCACTACCATCGATCATCGCTAGATTGAGTCTATTGGTAGCATGCTTTAGATCATTATTCTGATATCTAGGTCTCCAATCCTGTCGACCTTTTTTGATGTTCTCTCCTCTGTGTAACAAATCTGTCAAAGGAAATCCTCTCTCTGACATCAGGTGGTACTAACTCCCACTCCTCGTTCCCTGCCATAAGTGTATCTGCGAACAACTTCTCATGCTCCTCACCTGCAATAGCCTCATCGGGCTCATGTCTCATAAAAGTAGGCCTAGTGGGCCTGTCTGCTGTCCGTGAAACAGTCCTAGGTGCTCTCCGGGATCCTGCATCACTCCTGTCCTTGTCACGACGTGGTGACGGTCTCCTCGACGTCCCTAACCTCTGGATTGCCACTGTCAACTGCTGTAGCACATTGTTGGACTGCCGTTGACCTGCTCGTAAGTCTCTGAGAGTGTCTAAAACCTCTGCATCGTCCTGATCTCTAGGGTTATGAGGAATCTTTGTTCTAGGAATATCTGTTCTGTCAGCCATGTTTCTCGGCTGCCGGATCGAACCCTATTGCCTGTCAATCAAGGCTCTCCTGCAAGTATAATACCTGTGAGACCCAAACTCTTGTGGCTGCATAAGATTGCTAAACCCTCAGGATGGCAGGATTTAGCTCTGATACCACTGTAGAAACCCTTGTTTCCCCTGTTTTTCGAAACTGTGTGTTTTTTGACTGTTTTGGTGTATTTTGATTTTTTTGATGTTTTTGCATGAATAAGAAAGAATGCAATTTTGAAAGGAAATTGATATAAAATTGCTAATACAATAAGCTCAGATCTAACATAAATAAGCTCAGAAATCAATAACCCTTGCTTGCATTAATTTTTCCATAGCAATTACAATAAGATATCTCAGATATACAGGCAAGATGAGACAAATATTAATCAAAGAACCTGATTTGCAGCAAGCTGAGAATGATATAGAACTGGTACGGCTGCAATATATGATCCTTTCTCCCTCCGTCGAATGATCCGGATTGATACCAGATGCAAGTGCGCCCTTGTTGGTGAAGACTGGAGACCAAAGGATGAAGCGCTTTTCTCAAGAACAAAAGTACGGCCCTTTTAATGCTGGTACGGATCTGCTGTAGAAAGGTACGGCTGAGACAACAGCAATGAATTAAAAGTACGGCTCAATCAGCTTGGTATGGAATTTGTGAAATAGGCGCCCAAGGTAGTAGACCCTTTCTGAATATATTCCCGGCCAAAAACCCTGAAGATAAATTAACTGTGAAGCTTCTGTGACAACCTCTGAATGAAGCTATCTCTCTGTCTGGCAATAAATCAGCTGGTATTTCAAGCCTCTGAATCACACACACTGAAGATTGCACGTTCTCCAATGCAAGTTGAAAACTGGAACCCTTGGCTCTGTTCTCAGAAGAATAATCTTAGCAAAAGTCGACTTCAATAATGATGGCTCGATTTTCAATGAAAATCCCTTATATTCTTCAAAAGCTCGATTTCTCACAATTAGGTTTTCATTAAAAATAATTCGAACTTCTTTTAATTTTTCAATAGTTTAAAATCACATTTTTAATTATAAAATATAATTTAAAACGACCCCCTTCAATGATGGTCGCCCCCTTGAGTCAAAACACTTAAGTTATAATATTAAAAATATTATAACTTTATAATATAGCTTCAAACTATTAATATTTAATTAAATCAATTAAATATTAATATCTCCCTCAAAAAATATCCGATTCTCGAACCGTCTGAAGCTGGCGAACCAGGGAGTGATTCCTCACATGACCAGACCATACTGCTAAAAATAGCAGGGGTGCTCCACTGAGTGCCAAATACTGCTAAAAATAGCAATCCAGGCAAATGGTGTCCGAATGAGCCCGAACGAAAGCCAACTGATAACAATCTGACAACTGAAGCCAAGCCAAGCTCCGTCAAGACCCTCTATCCATCCCATCAGCCTACGAGGGTTGCATAATAGGCTAATCGTGAGCTCTGAGAGATGTCAACTGGAAGGGGACATGACATATCTTCATGTCAAGTGGTGGTTTGAATAGCTTTAGTCACCTCCCTTGAAGATTGCAGCGGTTCCATGGAAGCTGTCCGACGTGAGGCAAAGCGAAGTTTGGTTCAAGTTTGCTGAAGTTGAGCTCCATAACCCGCACTTAGGATAGAATTTAGACTTTCTAAACCTTGCACCATTTCAATTCACTACTTTCTGGTTAGTTTAGGAAACAAGAGCTTTATAGACAAACCTTATGAGCATTCAAATTTCGTTCTTCGCTGTTGAACAATTTTGTAAGTCCCCTTGAAATACTAGCAAATCACATCAAGCCAACTGAGACTATATCTGTTGCATGAAGGAACCTTGGAGTTAAATGCATGATCTTTCTCGCAATCTTAGCAAGCAGGACACTTTGTTCAAGAGAGGATAGAGTATCCGTTGGGAAACTTTATTTTGTGTTGGTGTGGTCATGAAAAACACATCAACACCATGCAATATTGCTATTCTGTATTGGTTCACTTTGTTTAATATAAAGCTGGTTTGATCGTTCATTGTGTGTGTGTCTCATTATGCAATTTGCTGTCCCATATTTTTTTTTTTAATAATCTTTCTTTCATATCTACACCTCGGATAGGTATCCTACCTCCTTGGGAATTTAGAAATAAAGATTATCGTTTGATGTTGTTTTTAATAGTCTTTCTTTCATATCTACACCTTGGATAGGTATGCTACCTCCTTGGGAATTTAGAAATAAAGATTGTTGTTTAATGTTTGTTTCCAGTAATCTACTTTCAGCCTACACCTCGGATAGAGTGTTCCACCTCCTTAGGAATCCTGAGAACTAGCTTACCATTTCATGTCGTCTCAAATAACCTTTATTTCAGCCTACACCTCGGATAGAGTGTTCCACCTCCTTGGGAATCTTGAGATGGAGTTTATCGTAAACCATTCCCAATTGTTCCTAATTCCTCTTGCTCTGTGTTTCTAGAGGAGATAGGATAGTTTTAGCGTTAGCCTAGTTGTAGTTAAGATCTGCGGAAAGCAGAGAAAACCTTAAATGCAATGTTCTTGGTATTATAACCTTGTGCCTCTACCAGCTTAGTCAAAAAGATAGGAATTTAGAATACTTTAGTTTTTACACATATCAGCAAAAGAGGGAGCTTCCCCTCCTAATTTGAAGAGCAGTTCATTTGTGCATGGTTGTCTGTTTCCAATACGCACTCCAAAGGTGCGAATTGAAACACCAACAAACTCTATAATATTCAAATTCTTGTTGAAGTGCAAAACATCAGGAATGGTTGATAGCTTCTTAATAGAAATTAATATAGGCAACAAAATCGAAGTTGGAAACAAAACAAGAAGCTGAAAGCAAAACAAGAAGCTGGAAACAAAATAGACTTTCAGCTATGTAGAAACCAGCAACTTGAAAACTGAAAATCACACCAAAATTCACCACTTTGAAGCTCTGTCTGCTAGTTTGATTTGAGAAGCAGCCTGAAAACCAACTAGGTGTTATCTTGCAAACAGGAAATTGGATGAGAACTAGGAGGTCAGCATTCCTCGAAGTACAAATTGAGTAGTCAATTCGATAGCATAACTTTAGCATAAACATGAGATACCAAAATGCTGGAGCAAAACTCTCTTTTATAGAAAGAGAGGTGACTCTTCACCTTCTGTAACTCCTCCAAGAAGAGGGACATCTTTTCTCACATAGCAATATTTTTAAATTTTCAAATAAACACTTTATTTCCTCTCCAAGGCGTCCATTCCAAGGCAATAATAACTTTGAGAAAAATATTAATCAATTACTTCATGAGGCGTACCCCCTCAATGACCCTCTTTTAAAACAACTTAAAGTTATCTTCCTAGGCCAAGGGGTCAACAATGAAACATAATATTAATTGCCTTGAGTTAAATAATTGACATCAAATACTGCATTTTGAAAGCTACACCAAAAAACCAATTGCTCCAACAAGAATAAGAACATACTGAAACACTGCTAACATGACCACTGCCAAAAATAGTATTTACTATAAATAGTAAACACCTAGAAATGCCACAAAACCTCCAAGCAAGGAAACCCTGATTTCACCACAATCCAGCCTACGGGCCTCCGGAATAGGCTGATGGACTACTAAGCTGATCATTGATGAGAAGGGGACATTACACTTCATATGGCAGCCTATTCTCTTGAACTGAAATGGTATGCAACAAGACCTGGGAGAGTGCCTCAATCTCATGGTGAAGAGGTGAAAGAAGGCTTGCATTTGTGAATCTTCATGGTCCAACCTTCAACAAACCAAAGGCGAGGTCAAATAGAGCTACATTAGTTCAAAATGACCCTATTGGATGGTGGACATGGCATGGCAAGGATGCACCGAAGTTGAGGTTACTTGCCATTTGTCTTCTTTCACAGGTTGCTAGTTCCTCTATTGAAAATGACACAAATGTTTGTAAAAAGAATCGAAGACGAGACTTTGTGCACTAAATTTGGAATGCCAAATTTTTTTAATGGACTTTGCATCATTGATTTTGTGGTTGTGAATTTTTCTTATGTTAAGTTTGCAACAATTTTTTTTTTTAACATTCCTTTTATAAATGCTGTGTGGAATATGTACAGTATTTTCAGAGTTTTGATTCAATTCTTCATTTAGATGTTCTTATCTTTATGTTTATGCAACATTTTATGAATATCTTCCTTAATTTTTCATTTTCCCTTCCATAGACTGTATATGTTTTAAGACTTTGTGCTTATACTTTACATTTTTCCCTCTTTTTCTAGTTTAAGTAGTGTACCTTTTTTGCTTTCTGGTTATGCATACCCCAGAAAAAGTCTCAAAATTTATCATACAAAAGAACTGCCTCCATAACAACTTCTCCAACTGCTGGTATATTTGTCACTGCCCTTTGGGTGAGTCAATGATTTAAAAAGCAGTGAAAGTAGTGACAAATCTGTTTACCAACAGATTTGTAACTCCAAAGGTTGCCCATTTTTTTCCTCCCAAAATGGAAAATGGATCTCCATATTTGCTTGCATAAAAAACTAGATTAAATATGCTCTTATTTTTTTTTATCAAAGTTGCCAGTCCTAGTACAAGGATAAGTATCTTTTTGAGGTTCATTTATGCTGGTATGACATTTTTTCCCTCGGGTATGGGTACGGGTTTATATATATATATATATATATATATAATTTATAATTTGATATATTAAATTTATAAAAACATTGACACTCATAATTGCCAGTAAACAAAGTATTTAAATACCTCATAATATGAAAAAAGGAAATACTCATAAATTCATAATTTAGTGATTTGTCAAATGTCAATATACAATAAAAAATACAATCAATATTCAATAAGCTTAATATCCTCTTGATCAATTGCATAAAAGTCAACATTCAATTCAATTTCATTTGAACCACCATGAGTTATAATGCCACTTCCACTAGCCATGTCATATATAGAAGTTGCATCATCTAAAGTGATTTCAGCAAGTTTTGCAACAATAATGTCTAAGTCCACACACTCAAGACTTACATTCCAATCCCTCATCACTCCCTCATTGTAATCAAGCTTCTTATGTGACAAGAGATGCAATTTGGAGGGCACAAAGACCAAATCCTTAGCTTCTTTTGTACCCAATCAATTGCACTTAACTAAGGGAACTAGGGGTCTAGATTTGGGGATGGCAACAAGCGGAGGGTTGAGAATGGAGACCCCAGTGTGGTTGAGGGGTACTGCCTCTCATGGGGGACTAGGGGCAATGCCCCTAGTGAGGTTGAGGGGCAATGCCCCTCGTGGAGTTCAAGGGAAATGCCACCAAGCCCAAATTATGGACTTTGAAACCACACAAACCTTCGTGGAGCACACCATTTTTACAATTTTATCACTTGAAGTCGAATTAGGCATTTGAAACTTTTTTAGTTATAGAAATAGTTTTAAAAGATGATTTTTTCCCCTCTTTTGGGAAATCCATGGGTTCGCATGAGTTTGCCTGGATACACCTTGGGTTCCCTAGGTTTCCTGTGACAGAGCTTGAGGAGGAATCATAGGGAACTTGGGGAGCTCTGGGCAGACCCTGGGTGAATGCTGTTTGTCCCAGCCTCAAACCGGGCCCATATGGATATAGTGGGGTTTTTTCTGAACCCTACAACATAGTTTTTTATTTTTGGTAATACTATAGATTTCATCCCTCTCTTCGTCTATGCTGTTAGTAAACATCTTTTTAATCATTTCATGTACGTAACCATGTTTGTTACTAATCATGTTGAAAACTAAAAGTATTTCTTTCTCCCCTTATGGGTTTTTGTGATCATTTCTTAACGGCTGATGGCACTTCTTAGGTTTTTTCAAAGGACATCCTTATACTTAATAGAAATGGTTTCTTTAGCACAAAAAAAGGGAATAGTTTTTAGTTCATGTTATTTATGTGAGAACAAAAATGCAAGTACGAAGTGTCTTTGAGCTATTGTGCTAATAATTCTAATAACATTATCTTTGTTTCTAACCATGAGTTTATTGTGATGGATTCTAGTCAATAAAATCAATTGAAAGTCTTTTAGACCGGGTATTGTCCATCAAATATTGTAACTACGTTTTAATGAACGGTTGAAGCTAATATTTGAGAACAAATCTGCAAGTGTACTTAGCATGAATAGTTCTAATTTGTTTAACTATGTTTCAATCTACGAGTTTATTGTCTTGGGGTTTGATCAGCCAAAAAAAATGAAAATGTCTTAGGCTGGCTATTGTTCAACACAGCTTGTGTGAGGTTCTAACTGAATAGATAATACAGATTTTTGTTAACATTCCAATGTTTCCTTTGCAGGACCCATTGTTATGTTCTTTAATTCCAGAAAGGCTTCGTAATTCTTCTAAGATCAAGAATTTTGAAAAACAAAATTCAAAGAATATCAAGCTTACAAAGGTGCATGCATAATTTCTCAGCTTAATTGTGCAGGACATTTTTCTTTGTTGGTATATAACTCATTCCATTCTTTGACAAAATATTATTTCTATATGTAAAAGAAAATTCAACCAATAATTAACAGAACAAGAATTTTATATTCAAAATGATCATCTTTTACATCTAACTTTTATGTTTGACTTCCTTTTAGAATCCTGTCATTCTTGATTTTTTTATATATTCTCTCATAGTCTCTCTTGCTCTCAATTTTACTTGTATTTTTAGAAGTTTTAAAGGAACACTTGATCTGCTTAATTGTCTTTCAACGATCAATGATTATGCCTGAGTTGGCCTGAAAATGAGAAATTCAAAATAATTTTCAACTCTACAGCCCAACAAGACCGAGTTAAAAATAAAGGCTAGACTATATTAGTTCTTTTACTATTAGGTCAGTGAATATTTCTCTATAAAATGCCTTTGACTGTTTTTGAATGGTGAATTGATCCCTTCGCCTAGTACCTTTTTTCCAATAAAAGAACACAATTGATTGTTGGATCATGCTAAAGATGCCTCAATTTGATCTACATGGAGATCTTGACCAATGTATTTTTTATACAGGTTATACGGAGATGCCTTGGGTGTATTTTTGAGGAGACATGAATTGAGTGTGGAAGCAAGATTGAGAAGTAATTCATGCATGCATCCATTCTGATTAATTAGAGGAGAGTATCATATACGGAATTTGTGTCATATATAAATTATTACAGTTGTATAGTCATTCAGATCTTGGTTAATAGAATCATATGTGAGGTAAAACTTTTCTACAAATTATAAGAGGAAGCTCTCTAAAAAACTAATGCTAACCATAAACATCAAGCGATAGACGAAAAGTACAATTACCATTGCTATACTCAATATTCATTGGGGTTTTGCAATAGTGAAATGAATAAAATAAATTTCTGCCTTGTTTTATTGCCCCAGGGATTAGCACAAGACCTGAAATTATTCTTTCCCACAGATGAGATTTTATTGGTTTTATGACTTAACTCAAGCAATTGAGTTTAACACAACACCTATGCACAAGCTAAAACTAGAAACCAATAAGCAAATGCACACAAGAATCTGAACAGAATAATAGTTTTGACAAACAACAATACACAACTCCGAAGATAAACTGCTAAGTTACATACAAAGCTGCAACCTAGATAGATAAATAATATCAATACGAAGCTTGATATTAACTATCTAATTTCAATCTAACCTTATTAACATAGATACATGAATATAAGAAACATTCACTTGAACACTAATCTCAATAGCAAAACGTAACATCAAGTATCATTGAGACATTCCATGCTCAAAGCACTTACTTGTAAGGTTACAAAAAATCAATTTTTAGGATTTAGGATTATGATTAATTTATCTTAAAAATTTAAAATCCATTCTTTAAAGTATAATGCTCAAAGCTATTGAGAAAGCTCGAAGAAAGAACTTTAAAGCATATAACTATTCTTAACAAAGGCTAAATAAAAACCAACTAAGAAAAACCTAAAATTAGACTCTCAACACCCTATCCAAAAATATGACTTGTGGTAAAATCAGTTGCTAAAAATAGCCACTTTGATAGATGGATTCTCTTAGTGATGATGAAAACTTGATGGTGCTTTGAAAAGGGACCTTGTTGGCGTTTCAATTCACACCTCTGGAATGCGAATTAGAAACGAACAACTATGCATAGATAAACTACTCTTCAAATTAGGAGGGGAAGCTCCCTCTTCGCTGATTATGCTTAAAGAAAGTAAACTAAACTATTTGCCAATCTTTTTATTCTCAGCTAAGAGTACAAGGTTATAAAACTCTAGCGCCATAGCTGAGGTTTTCTCTTTTTGAACTTCAACTACGACTAAGCCTACTCTAATGATGCTTCTAACTACTCAAGTAAACTCAGAGCATGAGAGTTAGAAGTAAACAAGGAATGATTCTTTAACACAAAACTCACATAAACTCACTCCCAACATACACCTTAAGACTCATTGTACTTTAGATGCAAGC
>VDFB02373288.1:0-13332 GCA_007258455.2 Sequoia sempervirens | reverse complement strand
CTCAGTCTATCACTAGTCTAAGGTAGCCCTAATGCATAGCCGAGGAATCCCAATGTTTTATTATCTTGTGTTTTTAAAACTACCCAACCCCCTAAATCTATTATTTAGGTTATCACTTGTTTACTACTCTTTCGTGGGTTATCCTGGCCCTTCCTCATCTGAGGTGCCGGCGCCCACGAAGAGCCACTCTCCCTCCTATGACCCCTAACATATCTCAAAACAGGTAAGGGTTGGACCAAATCATAAAACATAATACTCGAATCCACACATGCGAGGCATTACTCCTCTCGCGACAATCCATAACAAAACTATCATAAGAACCGCCCAACCCTTCCAAGCTCAAATTTCAAAGCTTCGAAACCAAAGGTATAATCAAGATGAAGACAACTCCAACAATAAACATGCCTCTGGACTAAGGTTAAATACGATAGGGTCCCCACGGGTCAACACAAATGAAAAAGAAGAATATAGTATAACGGGACAACTTACATCCAAATAACAAGATTACACCAGCAAGGTTAAAACCATCCTCAAGGAATAACCCAAAACGATTATCACAATCAAAACCCACAATCACAACAAAAAGGATCACGCTTGTCTAACATATTTATTTCAAATCAAATAATAGTCAACATAAACGGTGCCTATATAAAATACAAAGCAATTACTTATCTATTAACACAATACCAACTACATTATTCCAATATAATGAATTTACATTTAAAAAAATAAATGAATCAATAATTACAATTCAACTTGAATAAATACATTACCTAAATTGATTAAAATTTCATTTATAAAATCCGTTACCATTATATTTTGAAAATTATCAAATACATATAAAAATAAAATAAAATAAAATAAAATATAAAAACCTAAATATGAATATATATATATTAATATTAAATAAACCAAACTCTAAAAAAACAAAACATATTAAATAACCTAAATATAAAAGAAAACGAAATTAAAATTACATTGGCCGCGGCTGTACGCAGCCCTTACGGCTGCTGTACACAGCGGCCCTTACGGGCTGCTGTGCACAGCAGCATTTGCTGCGGTAGGGGCCGGGGGGTACGGCCCAGCCGTCGCCCCCCACTCCCCATACAAACAAAAATTTGAAACATAAAAAAAAACTCCGCCGACAAACTAAAGTTTTTTTCCTCTTCATTTTTTTTTTTTAATATATTTTATATTTCAAATATAACGTGTTTCAAAGAACACGAACCCCAAAAGAATATTAAATCCCTGCGCACATAAAAGAACGGATTTCGAAAACTTCGATTTCCGTCTTCTGTAAAAAGAATAAAAATATTTTACAGAAAGGTTCAAAGGTGATATATGTAAATATATATATATGTATATATTTATATAACATATATATATATATATATCAATCAGAATAGAAAAATATATATATATAACACACATATATTTTAACATGCTGGTAGAAGTACAGAAGTAGATTTAAATTAGAGAACAAAAGAACAGAATAGAGCAATGAATATTTTACCCATACCCATATATTTTCAAACTCTCAAATGCATTGTTTTTAATAGGGAAATCATTTTTTTCTCTAAATGCTATTATTGATAATTTGTATGTTTCAGAAGATTGGGTTTCTTTTTGATTTGACAAATTTTGAATAGTATAATTTGTATAATTTTCTTTGTTTTCTAATCTAATAATTTGCTCTAGTTTCAGTTTTCAACAGAAGTTCTCTATGTTCACAAAAATTATTTTTAATAGAAATCTATTTTTCTTTCAGAAACAACAGAGAATAGAAAAGGTATGAGAAGAAAAACTATGAGAGGAACCTGGAGTCCAATGCAAATTTGAAGATTCCCCTTGAAGATGTCCTCGAATCCGATTCCAATCTTTAGTCCAGAACGAACTCAACAATCCCTGGAGCACTTCAGCTTTCTGTTCTTCTGTGTGTGTGTGTGTGTGACCCCTCAAGAATTCATAAATAAATAAAATATATTCTTCATCTCTCCAAAGCTCTCCCCAAAAATCCAGATAAAAAGAAAAATCAATCTTTAAAACAAGCTTTCTTTTCAACCCTCAAACCCTATTGGCTCACACTATCTTTTAATTCTTTTATTTGTTTTAATTATTTTAATTCCTGTTTTGTAACTTTTCTTGCACCACACATTATATATTTAATTTAAATAAATTATTCACATAATTATCCACCACCAAATTTAATTAATTAAAATAATTTAAGCAAATTTATTATTTAATTATTATTTAATTGCAATATATGATTTTCAAAATAATTAAAATATTTAAATAATTAAATATTATTTAATCCAACATTTAACATAAATAATCAATTTCAAACGTTAAGATAAATCATAATTATAAATGCCCTCATAATAAAATAAGACAAAGCACAAACACAACAGACAAGGACGACAATTGCACAAAATCAATAACTATACCAAACAACGAGACGACCTGACATCATGGAACGGGAGGACTTCATCGTCACCTCTGTATCAACATTTATCCGTTGGGTTATTTGGTGCTCGCCCTGTCCTGCCGAAGCAGGTGGAATCGAGACTTATACCTGCAATCCTGCATGCAAACGAAGTTGTGTACATGTGCATATAAACATATATATGTCAAAGCATTAAAACAAGTTACTGCATTGTGAGAAAGAATTGCAACATAACAGGGCACTCGCAAACGAGTGATGCTATATTGTCCTTCGTCACACCTATTCTAACAATTATAGCATAGTCAAAGAATTACATTTCTAACTAATAATCACCTCCTAACATATTAATTTAAATCATTGCATCATATCACAATTCATAAAATTAACAGATATAATCAACCATAATGTCATATAAAGTAATCATGTCCAAAATGAAATAACATCGTCTAGCATCTAAACTAACCATATCAAACAATAGCAACATCATCATAGTATCTGACTAACCACATCAATAATAACAGTACCATCATAGTATCTGAGCATCAAAACAAAACATAAAACCACTGAGTCCATCTAGCAACCAGGAGGGTTATTACAATAACTCGTGTGAGAGTCAGTTAATTAAGTGAAAATTAAATTAACTTACTAGGGAGAGAGTAGCTTTGAACATTAATAAGATAATTTAGCCTCGCTCATTGGCTCAAGGGCTTGTACGAGACTTGAGATGAGTCGGGAAGGCCTGGAATGGCAAGATCGTTATCTCGTCTTTACGAGAGATAATCGATTCTGCTCTGGTGTGCATGTGGGGCCGGGAGTCGGTTGAGGTTTCCAGGATATCCCTAGAGGGGGGCCGGGACCTAGGAAGACTTGCCAGGAGATCCCATGCAGCCTTTGCGATGACACTCCTCCTATGACAGCAGTCGGTATGGTGTTGTACCGTTGGTTTATTTTGTACAGTGATGGTACTCGATTTTGTACTCTGGAAGCATTGTAACCATTGTGTTAAGTAACGTGGGTTTTTTTCTTGTTTCAGTTCAGTGTGCTAGCTTGTGTCTAGAGGTAGATGGTCTTGTCTAGGAAATCCTTGTTACTATCTCCTAGCACGGAGGGAGTGCGGCCTTTGGGTTCCACGTGGTCGGGTGGCGTGCATTCTTTTCCATTGGTTCTTCTTCTTGATCGCGTGGTCGGGATTTCCAGTTGGAGAGCTCGTTGGATGATGTTTCTTTTCTGGCTTCATTCTTTTCAATTGATCTTTATTTTATTACCCCTCATTTGTTATCGAGGTGGAATTTGTAAATTGTAATCATGATTATTGGACTTACCTCATTCGGGGAATGAGTGTTGTAATCTTATTGTTTAAATGTTGTTATTGGAATCTTGAGGTATTTTTATCATTGTTGTAATTTATCTTGTATGGGATGTATGTAATCTTAATTCTGTAAGTGATTAATGTTTCGGTTTATTTTAATGTTAGTTGTTGTTTGGGTTTTTAAGTAACCTTTGTCTCGTGGCCTTAGAGGTTGTTGGCAATATGTAATCATCTTCATGTTATTTGTACTTAAAAAAAAAAAAAATTGGTACGTTTAAGTGGTGAATTGCAACTTCCTCTAGGGTTGCGTGGTGGGGCATTACATTTTTAGTAAACTTTGAATAGATTGTCCTTTGTTCAATAACAAGTCTACAAGTGGGATATTCTTGTGTGGAATTAATCATGACATTACCCTACCTTGCATAAAGATCTACTAGTGCAAACTTGGCCATTAGTAATTATCAACCCTACACATTTAAAATTTAAATTCAATTTAAATCTTAACAGCACCCTCCCACTAATCATTGTGAGCTTACCTAATGCATGTTTATCTTGATTTGAATGTTGTATTTTACTTAAATAAAATCATTTAAGCATTTCAAATGATCAAAGATTATTAGGATAATGAGGATTTATCAAAAGAACATTTTTCATTGAGAGAAATGTAGTAATAACATTTTCTCATAACATATATCATCATGTCTCTAATTTATCATCATGTCTCTAATCATTATTCCTATGTCGTGGAATTGGTTTGGTTAGGGCTCTAATTGAGGAGAACAAAATCCTCACAATTTAGCACATTCCCTATAAATGTTACTAAACACTTTCTATCTATATTCCCTAAAAATGTTACTAAACTTAGCACTACATCTATATTGTAATACCCTCCTCTTATTGTTTTGGATTTAGTATTTTTCTATGCGTTAGTTTTGCTACTTGTGACTATGAGGTACTATTGTTGTGGCCCTGACTTGAGGATTGGATTAGACTTTGATGATCTTTGTTATTTCATTAGTAGACTGTTGGTGATTATGTTTATGCACTTGAGGATTTGATTATTTCATTTGACATTGTGGTTGGTTAGATGTTAGTTCATTTTCAGAATTATATTATGATGCATTGATTTATTTAGATATGTTATGAGATGAATTGTTAGTTTTAAAATGTTATTTTATCAGATAGATTATAATTGTTAGAATAGGTGTGATGAAGGACAATATGGCATCACTCCTTCGCGAGTGCCCTGTTATGTTGCAATTCCTTCTCACAATGCAATGCTTTGATTTAATGCTTTGACTTTATATATATATGTATGCACATGTACACGACTTCGTTTGTATGCAGGATTGCAGGTACAAGTCTCGATTCCATTTCCTTCGGCAGGACAGGGCGAGCACCAATAGCCCAACGGTTAAATGTTGAAACAAAGGTGACGATGAAGTCCTCCCATCCCATGTCAGATCGTCTCGTTTGATTGGTATTGTTCATTTTTGTATTTTGTCGTCATTTGTGGCTTGTGTTTTGTGTGTCGTCGTATCTTGATTAATGTGGTATTTTATAAGTTATGATTATTTAATTGATGTTGATTTTTTTTACAAATTGTGAATTTGTTAATTAAAGGAGGATAATAAGTGTGTATGTTAATGTTGGTTTATTTGTATGAAAATATTTAAATGTTTTATTTAATTTTTTATAAAGTCATATATTTCAATTAAATGATAATTATATATTAAATGTGTTTTTAATTATTTTAATCATTTATTTGGTGGTGGATAATTATGAGAATAATTTATTTAAAATAAATATGTAATGTGATGTGCAAGAAAAGTTGCAAAAACAGAAATAAAAGCAATAAAACAAATAAAAGAATAAAAAGATTGTGTGACCCAATAGGAATAGAGATCAGGGAAAAAGCTAGCTTTTAAAGAATTGATTTTCTTTCAATTTGATTTTTGAGAATGTTTGAAGGATGGACATTATATTTTTATTTAATTATGAATTTTTGGGGAGTTCACACACACACAGAAGATCAGAAAGTTGAAGTTGCTCAAGTCATTGTTGAGGTATTTTTGAATCTGAAGAGATTAGGGTTGAATCTTTTGCTATTATCTGAGGAGAGCTTTGGGAAAGAAATTGGTCTTCAATCTGTTGCTGGTGTTGTCTTGGGGAGTTCGTGCTGGACTAAGAATTGGAATCGAGTTCGAGAGCATCAGAGTCAAGCAGGCATCTTCAGATTTGCATTGGACTCCAGGTTCCTCTCGTAGTCTTCTCCTCGTACCCTTTCTTTTATCTGTCTGCTTCAGAAAGGAAAAAAATATATTTTATTAAAAATGATTTTTTGTGAATATAGAAAACTTCTGTTGAAAACTGAAAACTAGGGCAATTTATTAGACTAGAAAACAAAGAAAATCATAGTTATTATACTGTTTCCAATCTGTGAAAACCTTTAGTTTTCTGAAATCCTCAACTTGATAATATTAGCATTTAGAGAAAAATGATTTCCCTACTGAGAGCAATACATTTGAAAGTTGTAAATATGTGTGTGTGGAAAGTATGCATTACTCTGTAATTTTGTTTCATTCTGTATGTACACAGAAAATTTTACTCCTGTGCTTAAAGATCTGTATATCTATATTATTGTATATAATATATATATATATGTATATATATATATATATATGTATATATATATATATATATATTATAGTGTTATATATATATCCTTTATTATAAATCATTTTACTCGGTTTTAAATTTCTTTACATTTGTGATCTGGGCGGATTTGTGCGAATGAAATTCGTGTCCTCGTTTTCTGTGTTTTAATTATGAAAATCGAATGCAATTTAAATAACATTTAAATCGCATTTTATAAAAGTTTTTTTTTGTTAATAATTTTTTTTTTGTATGGGGATTAGGGAGGGGACGGCTGGGCTGTACCGTATTACCAAGAGCGTAGCCGGTGCACCTGCCAATGCGATCCTGCGATTCTTGCCGCGGCGATCAGAGTAGGCTATGCGTTACCAGCGACCCGTGGGGCATTTGTACACCGGTAGCGGTAGGCGTGTAATGCGACCATGACCGTGTCTTTAAATTTCTTTTTTATATATGTTAATTAATATATGTTTTTTTTTTAGATTTTTGTTTATTTTTATTTTATATATATATATGTATATATATATTTATATATATATATATTTTTTTATGTTTTTAAATATAATTATAATTTTCAAAATATAATTATAATTAGATTTTATAAGTAAATTTATAATCAGTTTACGCAATGATTATTTAGTCAAATGAAATTATAATTATTTAATGTTATTTATTTAGATGAAATTTTAATTATTTAATTGTAATATAAATTCATCACACTTTAGGAATGTAGTTTTGTAATGTATTAAAATGCTCAATTTTGTGTATAATTAAGTAGTTTTTATTTATTTTAAAATGGGCATTGTTTCATTCATTGTTTTGATTTAACAACTATATTAGACAAGATTTCAGTCTTTGGTTGTGATTGTAAACCTTGTTGAGGCAATTGGTTTTAATTATATAAACGGGATTGGAAACAAACGTAACAGTACAACCTTGTAAATGTTATCTGAGTTTTCTTTTTATGTTGTGGTTTTCTTTGCTCGGTGTTGTCAATGTGGGAACCGTATTGGTCTGTGAAAATCTTGTTCCAGAGGCTTGTGATTAAAGTGTTATTTATCTTTGTTTATGCTTTTGAGCGTTATTGGTGTTATGTTAGGAAGGGTTGGACGGGTTTGCAAGTCTTTTGATTATGTGCAGTTGCGAGATGGTTAATGCCTCGTGTATCCAATTTTGGTTTTAAGATTTATATGTGTTGGTTCAACCCTTGCCTACCGCAGAGATATGTTAGGGGTCATAGGAGGGAGAGTATGCTTAAGTGAGCGCCCGGTGCCTGAGATGAGGAGAGGGCTGGGATAACCGCAGATAAGAGTAAAGCTAAACAAGAAGTGATAACCTAAACAATAGAATTAGGGGGTTGGGTAGTTTAAAAAAAAACACAAGATAATAAAACTTTGGATTCCTCGGCTATGCATTAGGGCTACCTTAGACTAGTGATAGACTGAGAAGGCCATGGTTGGCATAGTCATAGTCTCATCTTCATGAGAGAGACTATTGGCTCATCGACTACCCTATGAGGGTGTGGAATTGCCTCAGTTAGGAGGAAGGGCGAGGAGATCCATAGATGGAGTGCCTCGGTTGGAGGAAGGAGGCAGGAGAATCCCATGAGCTATCGCGATGACACTCTCCACTTGACACCCTTGTGCTTTGTTACATTTGCCTCTGGATGTGTTATCTCTTTATGATGTTTCTTTGAATTCTTGTGAATTTGTTTAATGATTGTTAATTGATAGTACTTCATGTTATTGTGATGAGTTTCTTGGTTCTAACCTGTCATGTGATCTGTGAACGTTATTGGTTGTTCATCGTATGCTTTGAGTTGTACTTGATTTGTATCATAATGTGGTTGAGTCGGTTTGACATTCATGGTCGGGTTCACTTCCTCGTCACCTCTGAGCACGAGGGGTGAGTTACTTGTAATTCACATGGTTGGGTGGAACGTGCTCCGCACCCGTTGGGTTCCCCATCAGCATCTTGTCTTCTCAGCATTCCGCAGTGGAGTTGTACCAGTGTACACTTGTATTTCATATTTCATTATACTTGTATCAATCCCCATGTTGGAAATTTCAATGTAATTCATTTTTCAAAGAAAATTGTAATGTAATATTATATCAATGATGTAATAGTTAGGCTCTTTTGTAACTCTATTAAGAGATTTATCATGGGTGTAATTATGCGATGTTTATTATACTCGCATCATGGTTATCGGATGTATCGTTGTATATGGTTATCATAAATTAAATGGTTATGTTATATCCTTTATCTTTATTTATGTTTAGTGTTGCGAAGTAACCTCGCGTGCCCCAGAGAACCAAGTGTATTAATGCCATGTGTTATGCTATGTGGTTATGGTTTAATGATATTGCATGTTTACTTTTATTATTTAAAAAAAAAATTATTTGCATTGTGTGTGTTCTCTGGGGTTTGCACGACGGGCGTGACAACTTGGTATCAGAGCCAGGTTCATACACTGGGCACTATGTGTGCTCACTATGTAACCTTGCGTTTAGTCCCTAGAGTCTAGAGTTTCATGTTTTTTTTGTGTTTGTTGTGAACCTAAGTTTCTTCCGTTAGTCGGTCTCAGGGAAATGGTGCAGGAAACTAATGGGAAAGGATAGGACCCTCGGTGTAGTGCGCAATGCACCGATATCCTTCCTATCAAGGATGCACTATGAACCCTTGTGTCATTGTGTGATGTGGTTCCCAGTAATGTGAGTTATGTGTGTGGTTTGTGGCGTGTTCTTGGTGTGGTTGTTGTGTGCTTACTCTTATCTATTTAATGGCTTCCTAGAGTAAGCCATATCCTTGGGGGGGAGGATGTAATACCCCCATATTATTAATACCTTTTAATATTATTTGTTACTCTTATGTGTGAGCTTGATGCTAGTTCTTATGGTGATTAGTTCACCATCTTGGTGTGTGAGGACGCCTCCTATATTTGGGAATCTTATTTCCTTTTGTTTACCGGCTTCCAGGAGTAAGCCGATTTTATGGGGGGGAGGATGTAATACCCCTCCTCTTATTGTTTGGATTTAGTATTTTTCTATGTGTTCGTTTGCTACTTGTGACTATGATGGTACTATTATTGTGTGACTTGGTTAGTTAGACTTTTGATGATGTTGTTATTTCATTAGTAGACTGTTGGTGATTATGTTTATGCACTTGAGGATTTGATTATTTCATTTGACATTGTGGTTGGTTAGATGTTAGTTCATTTTCAGAATTATATTATGATGCATTGATTTATTTAGATATGTTATGAGATGAATTGTTAGTTTTAAAATGTTATTTTATCAGATAGATTATAATTGTTAGAATAGGTGTGATGAAGGACAATATGGCATCACTCCTTCGCGAGTGCCCTGTTATGTTGCAATTCCTTCTCACAATGCAATGCTTTGATTTAATGCTTTGATTATATATATATATATATGCACATGTACACGACTTCGTTTGTATGCAGGAATTGCAGGTATATAGTCTCGATTCCACCTGCTTTGGCAGGACAGGGCGAGCACCAATAGCCCAAAGGTCAAATGTTGAAACAAAGGTGTGATGGGGTCGCAGTCCCATGTTGTCGGATCGTCTGGATTTGATTGAAATTTTATTGTTCATTTTTGTATTTTGTCGTCATTTGTGGCTTGTGTTTTGTGTGTCGTCGTATTTTGATTAATGTGGTATTTTATAAGTTATGGTTATTTTATTGATGTTGATATTTTACAAGTCGTGAATTTGTTAATTAAAGGTGGATAAAAAGTGTGTATTTTAATGTTGGTTTATTTGTATGAAAATATTTAAATGTTTCATTTAATTTTTATAAAGTCATGTGTTTCAATTAAATAATAATTAAATATTAAATATAGCTTAATTATTTTAATCATTTTATTTGGTGGTGGATAATTATGAGAATAATTTATTTAAAATAAATATGTAATGTGATGTGCAAGAAAAGTTGCAAAAACAGAAATAAAAGCAATAAAACAAATAAAAGAATAAAAAGATTGTGTGACCCAATAGGAATAGAGATCAGGGAAAAAGCTAGCTTTTAAAGAATTGATTTTCTTTCAATTTGATTTTTGAGAATGTTTGAAGGATGGACATTATATTTTTATTTAATTATGAATTTTTGGGGAGTTCACACACACACAGAAGATCAGAAAGTTGAAGTTGCTCAAGTCATTGTTGAGGTATTTTTGAATCTGAAGAGATTAGGGTTGAATCTTTTGCTATTATCTGAGGAGAGCTTTGGGAAAGAAATTGGTCTTCAATCTGTTGCTGGTGTTGTCTTGGGGAGTTCGTGCTGGACTAAGAATTGGAATCGAGTTCGAGGGCATCAGAGTCAAGCAGGCATCTTCAGATTTGCATTGGACTCCAGGTTCCTCTCGTAGTCTTCTCCTCGTACCCTTTCTTTTATCTATCTGCTTCAGAAAGGAAAAAAAATATATTTTATTAAAAATGATTTTTTGTGAATATAGAAAACTTCTGTTGAAAACTGAAAACTAGGGCAATTTATTAGACTAGAAAACAAAGAAAATCATAGTTATTATACTGTTTCCAATTTGTGAAAACCTTTAGTTTTTTGAAATCCTCAACTTGATAATATTAGCATTTAGAGAAAAATGATTTCCCTACTGAGAGCAATACATTTGAAAGTTGTAAATATGTGTGTGTGGAAAGTATGCATTACTCTGTAATTTTGTTTCATTCTGTATGTACACAGAAAATTTTACTCCTGTGCTTAAAGATCTATATATCTATATTATTGTATATAATATATATATATGTATATATATATATATTATAGTGTTATATATATATCCTTTATTATAAATCATTTTACTCGGTTTTAAATTTTTTTACATTTGTGATCTGGGCGGATTTGTGCGAATGAAATTCACGTCCTCGTTTTCTGTGTTTTAATTATGAAAATCGAATGCAATTTAAATAACATTTAAATAGCATTTTATAAAAGTTTTTTTTGTTAATAAATTTTTTTGTATGGGGATTAGGGAGGGGACGGCTGGGCCGTACCCCGCCCCTGCCCCAAGGCAGCCGCAGACTGCACACAGCAGTCCTTACGGACTGCTGTGCGCAGCGGTCCGTAGACTGCTGCGTACAGCAGCCCGTAAGGGCCGCTTTACCAGCCGCGGCCGGCTGTGTACAGCCCGCGGCCGGCCCTTCTTTAAATTTCATTTTTTTTTTTATATATGTTAATTAATATATGTTTTTTTTAGATTTTTGTTTATTTTTATTTTATATATATATATATATATATATATATATATATATATGTATATATGTATATATATATTTATATATATATTTTTTTTATGTTTTTAAATATAATTATAATTTTCAAAATATAATTATAATTAGATTTTATAAGTAAATTTATAATCAGTTTACGCAATGATTATTTAGTCAAATGAAATTATAATTATTTAATGTTATTTATTTAGATGAAATTTTAATTATTTAATTGTAATATAAATTCATCACACTTTAGGAATGTAGTTTTGTAATGTATTAAAATGCTCAATTTTGTGTATAATTAAGTAGTTTTTATTTATTTTAAAATGGGCATTGTTTCATTCATTGTTTTGATTTAACAACTATATTAGACAAGATTTCAGTCTTTGGTTGTGATTGTAAACCTTGTTGAGGCAATTGGTTGTAATTATATAAATGGGATTGGAAACAAACGTAACAATACAACCTTGTAAATGTTATGTGAGTTTTCTTTTCATGTTGTAGTTTTCTCGTTCAGTGTTGTCGATGTGGGAACCGTATTGGTCTGTGAAAACCTTGTTCCAGAGGCTTGTGTGTTAAAGTGTTATTTGCCTTGTTTATGCTTTTGAGCGTTATTGGTGTTATGTTAGGAAGGGTTGGACGGGTTTGCAAGTCTTTTGATTATGTGCAGTTGCGAGATGGTTAATGCCTCGTGTATCCAATTTTGGTTTTAAGATTTATATGTGTTGGTTCAACCCTTGCCTACTTGAGATATGTTAGGGGTCATAGGAGGGAGAGTGGCTCTTCGTGGGCGCCGGTGCCTCAGGATGAGGAAGGGCTCAGGATAACCCACAAATGAGTAAGCTAAACAAGTGATAACCTAAACAATAGAATTAGGGGGTTGGGTAGTTTAAAAAACACAAGATAATAAAACTTTGGATTCCTCGGCTATGCATTAGGGCTACCCTAGACTAGTGATAGACCGAGAAGGCCGTGGTCGGCATAGTCATAGTCTCGTCTTCATGAGAGACTATTGGCTCTGCATCAGCTACCCTATGGTGCCGACGCCTCAGTTAGGAGGAAGGGCCAGGAGATCCATAGATGGGTGCCGGCGCCTCAGTTGGAGGAAGGGCCAGGAGAATCCCATGAGAGCTATGCGATGACACTCTCCACTTGACACCCTTGTGCTTTGTTGTTGCCTCTGGATGTTATCTCTTTATGATGTTTTCTTGAATTCTTGTGAATTTGTTTAATGATTGTTTATTGATAGTACTTCATGTTATTGTGATGAGTCTCTTGGTTTTAACTTGTCATGTGATCTGTGAACGTTATTGGTTGTTCATCGTATGCTTTGAGTTGTACTTGATTTGTATCATAATGTGGTTGAGTCGGTTTGACATTCATGGTCGGGTTCACTTCCTCGTCACCTCTGAGCACGGGGGGTGATTTACTTGTAATTCACATGGTTGGGTGGAACATACTCCGCACCCGTTGGGTTCCCCATCAGCATCTTGTCTTCTCAGCATTCCGCAGTGGAGTTGTACCAGTGTACACTTGTATTTCATATTTCATTATACTTGTATCAATCCCCATGTTGGAAATTTCAATGTAATTCATTTTTCAAAGAAAATTGTAATGTAATATTATATCAATGATGTAATAGTTAGGCTCTTTTGTAACTCTATTAAGAGATTTA
>VDFB02373287.1:0-25040 GCA_007258455.2 Sequoia sempervirens | reverse complement strand
TGGATCTAAAGTTACTTATTTATCCTAGAGGAACCAAGTATATAGTATACAAAGAAAACCAACAAACCCACAACTACCCCTATTTTGAAGGAGTTTAGTTTTCTCCCCTTCTTGATCTCGCTAATATTGTCTAATTATTTTAAAGAGATGAAGGGTCATAACACAACTTTATTCAACCAAATAAATAGCTTGGTTAATGAAACTTGACAAAAGCAACAAAACAATTGCTTTGGAATTTCATGTTGAATGAAGAGTGGTGAAAATAATCTACTTATAGTTTAATAAAACACTATTTTTATAAGAATGCTTGACGTTAGAAAGAGAGATATAGAGATATATGGGAAGAGAAAGAGAGATGGAGATATATGGGAAGAGAAAGGAAGAGAGGTGGAGATAGAGAGTTGATGGATAGGGGGGATAAAGAGGGAGAGATGGTGAGAGACAGAAAGGGGGAGATAGAGAGGGGGAGGGAGAGAAATGGATATAGATAGAAAGAGATAGAGAGAGGAGAGAGAGGGAGATAAAAAGAGAAATAGAGATGGAGATATAGAGTAGGAGAGATGGAGGGAGAGATGGATTGAATGAGAGAGAAAGGGGGAGAGGGAGAGATAGCTCAATAGATAGAGGGGGGAAAAGGTGGGAGTGACATAGATAGTGGGAGATATAGAGATATAGAGAGTGATAGGGAGAGATATATCAATCACCCTCCCTATATCTCTATCTATTCATCCAAGTATCTCTTTATCTCTCTACCCCTCTCTATCTCTTTGTCTCCCTTTCTATTTATATGCTTGTCATTATCTCCCTCTCTCTCTATATTTTCTTCCCTATATTTATCTTTGTCTCCTTAAGTGTGCAATGGGTACATTGAAGAGGTCTTAAAGGAGAATTATCATATCTTTAATCAAATGGAATGCTACCTTGAGCATAACTCCCCAAGGACACATGCCATCCTTGGATTGTTGACATGAAACAACCAATCAAAATTTAGTTTCTCTCTCTCATATTAATATATATTACTATTATATTAAATATATATTATATTAATTATATTTTGTATTATATAACAATATACTTATTATTAATTATTAATTATAATAATTTTATACGTATTTAATAATTTTGCTAAAGAATATAATATATAATTATAATAAGTTCAATAATTATATTATTTATAATGTAAAATATAGCTAATATATACTTAACTATATTGTAGAATATTAAACACTAGCTAAATGGCGCCAAAATTTTGAACTTAATTAACATACTGTAAAACCTAATGAAACCAGGTTGTAGCTCATCAAATTGGAGAAGTGAAAGGTCAATACCAACACTGAGGAATAGTTTGGAGTAGTGAAAACAAGGTCAATTCCAGCATCGAGGAAGAGTTTGGAGTAGTGAAAACGAGGTCAATTCCAGTGTCGAGCAAGAGTTTGGAGTTAAAACAAGGTCAATACCAGTGTCGACGAAGAGTTTGGAGGAGTGAAAACAAGGTCAAATTAGTGCCGAGGAAGAGTTTGGAGGAGTGAAAAAAGGTTAATGCCAGTGCCGAGGAAGAGTTTGGAGTTAAAACAAGGTCAATACCAACGTCGATGAATAGTTTGGAGGAGTGAAAACAAGGTCAATATCAGCGCCAAGGAAGAGTTTGGAGGAGTGAAAAAAAGGTCAATACCAGTGCCAAGGACGAGGTTGAGGGCACTCAAGGAAAATTGACGACCAAGGGGCAATGAGTACTGTAAGTTTGGCACCCCCATTCTCTTTAAACTTCAATTTTCATGCCTAGTTTCCAAAGATCTTCTCATACATTGGCACCTCCATTCTCGTAAAATGGTATAAGATAAGACAAAAAATAAAATAGCTTAGTCTTTCACATTTGTATCCACCAGCCTCAAGTCTTGGAAAAACTCCCATAATCTACCCGCATCTTGGTTGAGGTCTAGGATTTCATCACACATAGCCTTCATTGCATGAGTATGAAGCAATTGTAGACTTAGCCCAAATATATGCTAGGCTAAGGTAGATCTAATGAATGGAAATAGAGGCATACAATTCTTCTTTAATACCTCCACCAAAAACATATGCAAGGTGTTGGTTGTTTTACGGTAAGCAGGTTGATCTTCTAATCTACCTATGGAATCGCCAATTCCAATAAAGGGCAAGTCTTAGGACCTAGACCAACTAACGAGGATTTGAAAGACCTCCTACACTTTGGGCTCTACAAGACCCAGGAGGGTGATCCCTTAATGCATTTACAACCTCTACACCATCATCATAAACAACATTAACAACAACATATAATCTCATTTAATAGCTCAACATAATAGGATAATACCGAATAGAATTGGTTGTTTATCAATAATATCAACTATTTGGAGCATGAGATAACTACAACAACATTTCACAGTATAAGATAGTCATTTATTTGCAATTTGTAGCAAGCTCTAGGTAAAGGCAAACAAATAATAAACCATACAAATAAGTACAACTTAAATTAGTGCCATATATCCATTGGAGGAGTCAAATTTATAAGCATCCAAGGGTTTATGATAGATTTAACATATAACATATAAGATCCTTGATAGGATTGCTTTACAATCTCATTAATATGTATTCTAACCCAATACTGCTTATCAAATCCTTATACAGAACATATCCACCTAAAATCCCATTCAAGCATTTTAATTAATTCCTTGAATTAAACCTAAAACAAGAATCATACACACCACAACAGTGAGATGAATGAAACAACCCTTGATCATTTTATTCAAAATTCAGATATGCTTGTAGAATGGAGAGGCATGAGTTCGAATTAATCATATAAATTCAAATGCCAGTACTATCATAAAACATCAAATACTCATGAATTCAAAGCCTACTACAGAATGACTCAAAACCTAAATTGCATTTTCCCTAAAACCATTAGACTTTACAATTTGCTCTGCAACTTCATCTAGACTTGACCAAAAATATCTAACTTGCGAACCCATACTTCTGACCTTGAAATCCTTCTTATAGAAAAAGAAGGAGCAAACAAGCATCGAGCGAGAAAGCACGCGTGTCACCAACCAATTGGACCGCCTTGTGATATTCCAAAAAATTGTTACAACATCAATCTCCCCAAAGAATCTTCTTGTTCATCGTGCCCATTGAGAATGGTTCATGCAGCAACAAAAAACTTCAAGAATTTTGTGCCTAGACTATCACCAAAAACCAAAATTGGAATATGTTGTAACTGCAACAGCTGATTTTTCAACCATTAGTAGCCTACTCCTTTTCACTCTTCCTCAGTTAAATATACATTTACCCATTTCTAGTACTCATCATCAGTTGGCCAATCAAAATTGATCACCTCATTCACCTTGAAACTATAAGGTTTGTACTTAACTACCACGTGATTTGCTTCTCTTTCAAAAGACTCCAAGAATGAGCTGGTGCTAATGATTTTTTCCATACAGCTCACCAACAAATCATAATCTGAGTTACCCCATTTTTGAGAGTTTTGTAGTACAAACATGATATAAAGGGGCTCTTACACTTTTTGTGATTATTGTAGGTTTTGTAAGAGACCCCATGGATACTGTTGTAATTGTAGGATGCATGAATAGGGCGTAGGATGAGAAATTAAGAAGGTATAACTATTTTCCTCAAGAGTTTTGTGAAGAAAAGCATGTGAAATGAGAGGTTCAAGCCTAGGTTTCAACAAAACATGTATGGGAGATCTGATTTTATGAATTTTTATCCATGTGCAGACCTAATGGGTTGTTTCTAAACAATGAATATAGATGATACACACACACACACACACACACACACACATATATATATGTATTTATGTATTTATGTATTTATGTATGTATGTATGTATGTATGTATATGTATTTTTAAATGTAAATGTAAATGCAATTACTGGATGCTCTCCTAGAACAATAAATGCAACATATCATTAAAGAAATCTATATCTATGTATATAAATGTGTATTTCTAAATGCAAGTGTAAATGCAAAGAGCATATGGTTTTGTAGTGTTATAGATACAACATATCCATAAATTAATGTAATTGAAATTCTAAAGTTTTCAACACATATAATATGAAATCAATCAAACTATTAAACTACATGAGAAATAAATGAAAACAAGAAATGCATATGTATGTGTATTTGTAAATGTAAGTGTAAAATAAATAAGAATAATGAAAATTATAAAAGAATACAAGGAAAGGTCTCCTCCCTTCTTGGTAGTGATAACCTCCTCCACACACAACCCTTAAAAATTATGAATAGAGGAATATAATCTTTGAAGAACTCAAAGTTGATTCTCTCCTACCTAATGCAATTAGTCATTTTATCCTTACAAACATTTATAGTGATTACTACAGGCACATAGACTAATTCTTCATAATAGAAGAATTTGATCATACTTTTCCAATGATGGCATTATGAGAAAATGTTGGGTTAAATGAATAATTCCTAGCTAAGTTCTTTAAATCATGTCCAACTGTATAAGAGAAGGCCACTGCTATGTGTACCTGGATACCATGGAGAAAGGCTAGTCTTTGGGATCTTTCATCAATCATCCTACCTTAAAACATACCAAAAGTCTTATAGCAATTAGACATAGGAATATTTAATATGACTTATAAAAAAATTATTGCCAAAGCATAAACTTATGATGACTTAACCAGGCCTAGTAAACACTCCCTCCCTGTTAACCACTTAGACATATAGAAATTAAATTTAAATTTGCTGCTATTTTTAGTCATGTAGGTGTCCAATAAACCACTTGGTGGTGTTTCCCTTCAAGTTTATTTACTTCAATGAAGAGAAAAAGTATTTTGATTACAATTAGAGAATACATTTGATGCCTTGGTTGTGTAACTAGTGGACCATAGTCACATTTAACACTTGTTACAAAGTTTACGAGTTAAAAAGTTAGGTAGATTTGATTTGTGATGGACACATTTGGATAGTAGTATCAATAGCTTGCAATTAAGGGTATGTGCAAGATCATTATGGGCCAAAAGTGGCAATATGATGGGTATGTGGATGATGACTATTTTTTTACCCAATATTGATGAAATGAAAAGGGTTTTTAAAGGAGATTCTTAGCTTTCCACCAATATAAATTATTCTTTACTTTGAATTTAATAAGTAATTATTATTTATTTTCTATTGAAATTATGACTAAAGTCCTAATTAATAGTTTGATTGAAAAATATCTATAGCTTTCAAAAAGTATCACATTTTTTGAATCCAAAACATGCGTCACATTCTATGTTTCACATACTATAGGACTGAAAAATGAAAAATTGAATTTCATGAAGTTTTGACCAAGTTAAGGTGGTCAGACATACGATTTTTTATATTTTTTAAAAAGTTGTAATAAAAAATTCATAATTAATTATTTACTTGGAAAAAATTACAAAAAAATATGCATCATATCGGGGCATGAGTCCTCTACTTATATCTAATATCTTATTAAAAAATATTATCATTTTATTGTGGTTAGGGTGGCCAGACGGACACCTACTTCTTATTTTTTCCCTAAAATTTAAGTACCACTGTATTGAAATTTCAATTTTTCACCAAAGATATATATATTTTTAAACAAACCTAGTAGTTTAGAAACTACATTCAATTTTCTACAAATTCTATTCTTACATATTTTTGAAATAATATAGATAACTTATTCAAATTTTTACGTCAAGTTACCTAAGTCTAGTTTTTTCTAATTTTTTTGCCATTTAAAGACCTATTTTTTCCATGATGATCCTGCACATACCCTCTATCAAGACTTGATTACCTTATAACCTATGAAATTCTAGCAATGAAATGATAGATTAATCATAATTTCACCTTGGGATCACATCACTATGAAAGAACTTCATCCAACATCCTTATGAGTGCAGGTACCACCAAATAGGTATTTGTCAGATCTGTCTTCCTCAAGCAAGGGAAATTTAGGAAGAGAAGAGGAAAGCGAGACATGTAGTATGTCTAAAAGAGGCGGATGAACTAGAGGTGAAAATATTAGAAGAAAATTCCATAAACACATGGAATTTTTTCTTCCTAAAGGGGGTTCATGTTCTTATGATGATGAGAGCATAGGTGACATCGAGGTGCCCTTGAGGTACAAAAATCTACAGAAACAATGGGTACCCAAGGAACTTCCTCCAATAAACATTGATTTTTGTGTCAACAAGATGATATATCACAAAGCCCCATCGTCATTACATGGTTTGGCCTATTTTGCATGGAAGGCATAAAGGTTTGTTACGACAAAGTTATTGAATTGATGGAGTATGTCGAACCCTGTTACAGTTACAAAGATTGGATGCAACTAGTTCGATATACATGAAGTATGAGTAGGTATGCACTGTCAGCAAATTATATACAACTAAAATATAAGGATCAAAATAAAGGAGTGGCTATGTACATTGACGAAAGGCCAAAAGCATCAAGGAATATTGTAGGGTTTATAAACAGTACATGACCTGGGTCAACAAATAAGCAACCCAATTGCATATTCGAGGCGCACGAGGGAAACCGTGTATTCATATGTGCGATAAAATCAATAACTATAGGGGAAGAGTTGTTAATTGATTACAATTTGAATCACTTAGTTACAAACACAGTTACTATGGGGGTGGTATGTACTATGTACCATTTTACCCAACCTCTAATTAATGACTCCAATTTATACCATTTTATTCTTATGTTTTTTTCATAGGTCTATTGGTTTCATTTCGGTAATATTTTTTTATATTTAATTTTTTTCACAGCAGGACATTGATCGTATAGAGAAGGATTTGGTCCAAAGCACAGATCGTGATGTATCTTCAAGCACTTCTACCCGACAGGTTTATCTCATTGTAATTGTACAAATTAGATACAAGAAAAATGTTTTATTATTATGTTTTTTTCATAAGTTTATTAGGTTAATTTCGATAATGTTTTTAATATTCTTGCTGCAATCAATTGATCAGGGAAAGGCACCAGTAGTAGAGGAGAGCATCCATACTGAGATGCAGTCAATATTTTGTGATGATGACATCGCCTATTCAGCAAACCCTCTCGATATGATAAAGAAGATCCAAAAAAAATGCAATGAAGAAATGGTTAAGTTGATATTCATAGTGCCTCAAATAGATGAGATAAGAGACAGGGTTAAAATATTGACTGAGAGATTAAAAAACTTGCAAGTAAGTTGTCATGAGGTCTTTAATTATAACATAATTTCATTCATGGTTTTATATTTTGTACTCTTTTATGTCTTGAACTAAAATATGTGTTGTTTTTATAGGGTTATTTTCCTCCTCATGATGCTCCTAGCCATGATCAGGGTATTGCAAGTGTTTCCCGAGGAGTAGGGGTTGGTACAAGTGTCCATCTTGATCTTCCTGTGCATACATAAAATCATCCGACCCCATCATCCATGCCTATATTCTCACCTAAAATGTCGGCAACACATACCATGCAGGCATCCGTTAATGCAACCTCTGGTAGCAAACACGTGCTAGAACATGCGTCAAGACATGTACCTAGGGATGCAGAGGCCACTAGTACTAGTAATGTTTTAGCAGTATTTCTTGGATCTTCCCGTATTACTAGTACAGGAACATTGTCAGTCACATTTGTAGTGACTGAGGATTTCATTCCCATAAAGATAGAGAAGGTCCTAGGTACTTTAAAATGTTTTACTTATTATTATATATAACCAATTGAAATTTACTTATTGATCATTCTTTTTAGACTATTGACCCCATGATCATTTTGCAGGAAATTATAGTTTTTATAAACATCTAAATGATATTACATTCGAGCTCTTTGGGACCACCATACATACACGATGGAATGCCCAAAATTAAGATTTAAATGATGAGCTCATTAACCGTTTAGTTGTGTTGTTCGGTGATAAAACATTCAACCAAACCAAGGTCCTTAAGAAAGTTGCTACCTATCTAAAGTATGTGAGGGACCAACATAGGTCACATTTAGAGAAGAAAAAAAAGTACGAATGTCCCACCATGATTTCGGAGGGGGAGTAGAAGGACTTGGTGTCAGATGGAAAGGAGAAGGCTGAAAAGAAAAAAGGAAAGACACCACCGGACCAAGGAAGGTATGTAATACTATCAACAATATAATTATATACTGATTACTCTTTCTTTTTACATAATCTAACGTATTTCAAACTTTTAATAGGATGTCCGACACATCAAAGGAAACAAAGGAAAGACTAGAAAAGAATGAGTAGCAAAAACTTGGCTCTAGTGGTTATATGAAATTAGCTGCACGAATTGTAAGTATCAATAAATGAAATATTGCATCCAAATAATAAATTGAAAATAATTTTGGTTTTATCACACCATAGAAGAAAAATTCATGATCTTATGAAAAAATGTAGAGCTTTAAATTCAACAGAGTTCCCATAAAATAGGACCTGAAGATTTCCTTCCAGCAAGCCTATGGAGTCGTGGCTGAACGCATAAGAGTCTTGACTAGGAAAACACAATCTTCCACTGCATCTGACACGTAGGTAAATAAAATCAATAAAGTTTATTTAAAATTGAATATTTGTGAAATCTATTAAATATTAATTTCCACCATAAATTAATTACATGCCTATATTTTTTAAACATTCAAGCAATGATAATACTGCACATGACATTGGAATGTAGCCTGGTGAGGGTGGAGCACAACGTGCAAATGAAGGTCATGGTGTGCATTCTAGTAATTTAGAGCATGTAGACCATGATCAACATGTTGAGCATGATCAGGCTAGAGAAGATCAGGAATATGATGTGGCCCCATCAGGTAAAGAGGACCACTCTAAAGTTCTTTTAAACATATTTAATTTCAATTGGTGTATTAATTAATGTAACCTTTCGTGTTTCAACTTTAGAGCATGTAGAGCGTGATCAATGTGTTGAGCATGATCAGGCTAGAGAAGATCAGGAACATGATGTGGCCCCATTAGGTAAAGAGGACCACTCTCATGTTCTCTTAAACATATTTAATTTCAATTGGTGTATTAATTAATGTAACCTTTCATGTTTCAACTGCAGATCAAGATTTAGAGGGTGTTCAACATGTTGAGCATGAGTCTATAACAAAAGTTTAGGAACATGATGTGGACCCATCGTAAAGAGAACCACTCTAATGTTCTTTTAATTAATGAAATACTTGTAACAATAATAATAAAACATATCGGTTTAACATTTCTTTCTTATTGCAGCAGACCCCCCCTTGCAGTGGTGTCCACGTCATGAGCAGACGACTAGGCATACATTAAGATCACGAGCAGAGGGAAGAACAACTAAATGGGGGAAAAATATTGATTTAGAAAATGATACTCCACTTCATATTTATGTAGCTTTAAAAAATAAACAAAAAAAAGGTAATTGTAATCATATCATGACAACCATATTTTTTATAATATGTAAAAACTGAAAGAATGAATATTATATGTTAATGAATGAATGTGAATATGTTAATTAATGAATTTTATATGTTAATGAATGAATGTTATATGTTCTTAATGGATGAATGAATTTTATATGTTATTAATGGATGAATGAATGAATGTTATATGTTATTAATGGATGAATGAATGATTAATGTTATATGATTGGATATGGGGAATTGAGAGTGATGTGAGTGGGGGGGAGAGGGGCCACCTGAGCTTCCACCATCATGTGGTTGGCCTTGTTAAGTAGAGAAAATTAAACTATTCTTGAAACAAAGAGAAACTCAATAAGGTAATGCACTTTTCAATATAAGAAATGCATCGTTTGAAGCATCAAACCAATATGCAAAGATGAAAGAAAGTGCTAACTTTTATCTATGGTGGCAGAAAAATGATTCTTTATACCTTGAATCCATGCTCTACATCATAATTTGAAGTTGTTTCCATTCCAATGCTTTGAGTTTAGTTTGTTTGTATGGCTTTGTATGAATACCACTTTGTGTTGTGTGTGGATTTGGTTTCAAAGCTCTGTTTCTTTAGTTTTTAGTGGTGACATAACTCTAAAATTTGACTTTTGTGCATAATAGGTTAGTGGAAAAATTGACATCTCTGAAGGGTTTAGAGGCTCGATTGAGATAGATACACAGATATTTGGATCTTGTTGTTGATGGGAGGCTTCGACTTAACCATGAAATTTTGTACCATCTTCAGGTATGCAAAAGTTTCTCTACTTACATTCATTCTTGATCATAAATGTTGTAAATAATATTAATGCTTCAAAATTAAGATTCATTTCATTCTTATAATGATCAAAATGTTATACTTTTCTATACATTCAACATTCTCTTGCCCCCTACCCTTTGCTCTCTCCCCCCTCCTTTTAAGAATTTTCTTTGTCATAAAAGATTCACATTTTTGTCTCATTTACACAAATTTATCTAAAGCGCTAAGAGTGAATAAAGATATGTAAAAGATGATGGATTATGTCTAAACAACAAATTTCCATCTTATAGCTAATTAAATCCTTAATATTTGAATAGTTTAGAGCTCGAATAATGCTTGTATATGCATGTGTAGCAATAAAGGAGCCTATGTGAAGATTAAAATTTAAAACATCACTTTGGTATTTTTCCTTAAGCAGTGAAAAGATATTTTGAGTAATACAAACCTACACACACATTGATATTTTTTGGCAATGCATTGAAAAAAAAAAAATTCTAATACCTACCCTCGGCTAGACATGGAGGTAAATAATATTGGTTTCTAGGTTTATTTTGTAAGTAGTTAATTTCAGAGGAAGACTAAAATCTTCTTAATGTCCTATGTCAGGTGTGAAAGCATATGAATCACTTGTTGAAGGCGCCATTTTGTATTCATCCAAACACTAGTTTGTTCTTTTTTTTATGTTTCTTGCATGTGTTTTTTTAGGTTCTAGAGATGTAGCTTGGATCTTTCCTTTGCTCTTTTCATCCATTTTGATGATTACAGTAGATTGTCCTCATAATTTTTCATGTAGATATTTTTCTAACCTTATTTTCTACCAATCAATTTTCAAACCACTCACATATTAAGGACCATTTCACTAACTTGTAGTCATCCATTACTTCATATGTTGCAAGTTGTGTCTGTGTGCCAATAAATCCTAATGATTGTGAGAAATTTAATCCTACAAGTGTACCCAATCTTTCTCAAGTAAAAGTATTACCTTATTTTATAGTACTTTAAATGGTTAATTGAAGGTGCTTCTTTAGATCTGAGATAGTTGAACCTATCGATTAAAATATGGTATTAGATGGGTAGTATAATGATAAAACTGAGGTCCATTGAACACAAATTACGAACATAATTTACTGGACTATGAATAGTGTTACAATTATAATTATTTCTCCTTTACCTACCTCTACATTAATGAAAAAGATACCAGATATTGGAAGTTCATTACATGTCTCATCTATGTGTTAGTATTTTAATTTTTTTTAAGTTGTTCAAGAGCTTGATTAGGTCAAGAATATGTTCTCCAAGCTCTGTTCTCTTGACACTGCTCAACATTTTCCCTACACATTTTCTCTTCAATCTAGACATTTCTTAACTCCTTCCCTTGTTAGCCCTTGGTTGTTCTCAAGTGTAATGATTTTTCTATCCATCTTGTAGTCTGTATGTATGATCAGTCATCTCAAGTGTAATGATTTTTCTATGCATCTATGCATCTTGTAGTCTATATGTATGATCAATCATCAGTCTCTGCAATGGTACATTTCAACAAATATTTTTTTAAAAAAAAATTACATTGTTTCATTGCAATTTCGACAAAAACCACCGATGGATCACCAAAAGGTCCGACGAAGTTGCTATAGCTGTGATGAAGGCTTTGTCGTAACTCCTTGCCCATTTCATCGCAATTTTGACAAACTTTTGGTATTGTAACAGGAATTCACTTAAATATCCAAATATTCACACCATACATGTCATCTGAAATAATGAAATATCATAAATCTACAATTCCACAACTTTTTTTTTGTAATAGGAAAACTATAAAACCTACATATCCAAAATAACAAGAATATGAAAAAGGAGGAACTAGGTTGTCCACGAGTTTCCATATTACTAAAATACCAACTCCACAACCCACATGCAACCAGTGGAAAATTATCCAATTATTTCATGTAACCAAGGGCTAAACCCATGAATCCAACATAAGCACTCCATACTATAGTCCAAAAAATAAATGTTCTTCCATGTAACTAGGGCACCATAATCAACCACCCAACATGAAAACCCATTCACTTCACATGACCACAAGGTAAAGGAACATAACCACCATGCAAGAGGATACTCACATATTGCCAAACTGGAGCTCCAGATCACTACCACAAGATCAACTCCATGAAGATACATAACCCTGAGCCTCAAAATCCCACTATAGATCTCATTGAAAATATCCATCTAAGAGTTAGATACCATGGCTTCCAATCTCACAAATCTTCAAAGCAATGTCAACATACAGAACATCCACTGTAGCCCAAAAACCTCCAACATTCTACAATTCCTTCCAATAGATTCACGAGCTTTACAAGCTAAATTCAAAAAAGAAGGAATACCCATAACCAAATTACTATGAACCCATCACATGCAAGCACATGCAAGCAACATGCAAGTCCATGTAGTCCATGCAAGTACATGCAACTCACATGAAAATGCATGCAACCTCATGCAAGCAACATGCAATTACATGCAACTCACATGCAAAAACATGCAAGCACATACGAACACATGCAAGCCATGGAACAACCTTAAGCTCTGATACCAATTGTTGGAATAAATGAACAATCTCTACTCCAATTGTTAATCACCAAATCACCAAGTTATGATACCAATTGGTGAGATACAAGGCTTTGACTACTACAGTATAGCAATCTGAAAATTGTATGCAAATCTGTAAATAACTTTTCTTAATCCTTGAAATACCATCCAGAGAGATTCAACTTCTTTATGATGCTAAAATCAGCCACTCTAACATGCTTGATAAAACCACCTTAGATGAACTTATAACAGAAATAACATCACCATAAGATAGCATCAACAAAGAGGCACAAATCAGCAACATAAGAATGCAAGATTTCACAATACAAGGTGGCAATGGCACAGAAGAATAAACTCATAACACAATGTTTACATGGAGAAACCATTGCGGGAAAAAACTCCACCAAGAAGAGAGGCCCAAGTTGTATTATCTTCAAAACAAGATTACAATACATCCACTTCCAATCTCCTCTTGAGTCTTCAATCCTGCAGCACCCTATTACTTTTGTTACACTCACAAAATTCACTCTCAAGTCTCATATTTATACAAAATGAGTACCCACCAAAGGAATTCGTGGGAGATGGAAAAAATCCAATATTTCTATCTTGGGATACACCAAAATAATATTCTTACATATTCCCTTACACTTTTCATAGGCATCTTCCCAATATAGGCACCTAGAACCAAGAATAGGAACTTACAAGACAATAATAGCTATCATATGTTGTCATATAATCTCTTACACCTTATGATAGTTGTAAGTTGTCATAGATGCTTTTACAAACTTATGACATGCATCATAACAGCCCAAAAATACATTTCCCAAAGATAGGCACCAAGATTCTCAACCTCACCTCATTTACTATTTACCAAGATTCCTTGAGCAGTAAAAGTAACTCTATAATAAACTGTCAGTGAAACTTATACATCTTATGGGTAATTTAAAAAATTACAAATAATACATGGAATAATACAATATTGGGATTTACAAGGTTGATGGCACCTTATCCCAACAAAGAGTATGTTTGGTGAGATTATTGGCATTGAGTAAAGGCTTACTGATCTCAGAAAAAGCACAATAACCAATAAAATGAGTCATTTGTTGTGTGTTAAGCTCTATCGGGTTGCAGATACTGTGTTCTCGAGCACCACATCCCTTTCCACTATATCCTTGTTGTTTCATGAGTTCATACCCTTTTCCATAAAGCTTCTTCATTGATTTTGGATTGGGTGGTGGTTGAGCATAACAACCATCAAAGGTGATTGTGTAGTTTTCTTCTTTGTCTAAAGTAGTGGAGGCGGATTCTTTCAAAAGGTCTTCTAAATTTTGTGTGGACATGATGGTTGGTTCTTCTTGTGTCTCATCTTTCTTTTGTGTGATTGTGTATTCACCCATAAGTGATGGTGCAAATTCTAACAATCCCCAATCATCACCAAATAATTTAGACACTGATTCCATATTGTTTTGTTCTATTTCAAGAGGGTCTATATTGGATGTTGGAATCAATGCTTTCAGACGACTTGTAGTTCCTTTTTCAAGGTGCAAGAAACTTTCAGGCTCAAGATTTGTTTCAACTTGCTAAATTGTATTGTTATGGAAATATTTCATTATATGATGAAGGGTTGAAGGCACTACATTCATCTCATGAATCCATGGTCTTTCTAAAAAAAGATTGTATGAAAAATCATAAGGCATGACATGAATAGGAGTTTGCAAAGTAGCCACCCCAACTGTAATAGGAAAAGTGATTACGCTGAGTGATTGCTTTGTTGTATTATCAAATCCTCGAATAGATATGGAATCAGGTATTATTTGTGACTTGTCAACACACAATTTATCAAGGAGATTCACACTACACACATTAAGGGATGAACCATTATCAATAAGGTTTTATTTTATCCCTATCCAATTGTATTGAGCAATGATGATGAAAGCTTTGTTTTTTTTTTGCAACTCTAAAGGAGGGAGCTCATGTTGATGGAAAGTAATGTCTAGATTATTTTGATTTGTTGAATGGGTTAAACCTACTACATCATTCAGAGTTGTACCAGGAAGAGCTGCAATTTGTTTTAAGGTTGTTTGAAGAATATTGTGGTACTTTGGTGAGTTTTGAAGTAAATCCCAAAGGGAAATATTTGCAGGAGTATTCTTTAATTGTTTAACAAGATCATACTCCTTTGTGTGTGGGAGGCAACCAGGAGCACTAGACAGATTGGGTAAAGGAAAAGAGGGTGAGATTGGTTGCAGTGGTTGTGGATTATTTTGAGTGTTATATGTATGAGCAATGACATTATAACTCGGTTGTTGCAACGCATTAGTTTGAGGTGGGTAGAGGGTGAATTTAGGTTGATGTTGAGGTTGTTGTTTGTGTGAAGGTGGATAAAGAGTAAACTTGGGTTTACGAGAAGGTTTATGTGGTGGTGGGTAAAGGATGAGATGAGGTTGAATAATATTAACATCCCTTAAGAAGTGAGAGTTTGGATTTTCTTTGAAGGGCATACTATCATTAGTGCCAATGTTATCTTTGTCTTGTATGATGAGATTCTCTCTAGAAGGAAAGTGTTTATGAGAACAAAAAGCCTCATTTTCTTGATAATTAAGGGTTGGTTCATCCAAAATAACTTCATCGCAACTAAGGGAATTATTAATGGTTGAATGTGTGTGATGATGGATAATGGGGAGATTAGGGAAAGATTATATTTGATTATTGGTTTATTCTAAGGTCTCATTCTCTTGTACCATATTATCTACCCTACTAGGAGACCTTGTAATGTGTTCATCCAATTTGAGATTTGTAAAGTAGCTTCATCACAAGTGGGGGAGGCATCAAGTGAAGGACCAATATGGTTGTCAATTAGAGTTTCCCAAATGCGAGGAGAATTAGGGAAGGGAGGATCAAGGGTGTCATGATTCTTAACATGGATATCTTTTAACACCAACCTATCCTCTTTACATCAAGGAAGGATATTAGGATATGGACAAGATTGAATTTCATGATCATGGAGACTAGGTAAGGTGACTTGTAGGAATGTGTCTATGATCTCATGTTCTTGTTGTCTAACATTATCCAAAGGGGAATAAGGAAATGGACAATTAAGACCCTCAATTCTTTTAACTTCCTTCACCAAGATACCTTTGTCACTAATAGGAGAGGTATCGCGAGAAGCACATGTATGTGTTATGATTGTGTACATTACCATTCGTACCAATGGGCAATGTGAGATTAAGGATTGTACCAATGGTTTGATCATGTTTCTTAAAGTCCTCATTGTGGTAATCAAAAGTGAACTCATAAGAGGCAATGTTGTACTTATATAATCCACTATTAATGAAATCAAAGCCACATATTTTGAAAGAAAACATGCTATGATGAAAAAGGAAAGAAAGTACAATGTAATGACATAAAAGGAAATGATTTTTTTAGTTTTTAAGTAAGCTAATTTTCTATTTACACAATGCAATGATTTGAAAATGAAATGTTGTGAATTCAAAATTGAAATTAATCAATGCATGGAATGAGCTATTTTAAGGTAAATCTAATGAAATGAAGGTTACAAAAATGAAACTAATTGATATGGGTAGGTTAATACACCATACATAAGCTTAAAAATAGAGTTTTCAATTTTGTAAAATGCAGTTTCAGGGGTCAAAAGTGGTTGATTCACCCAGGATGGCGAATGAGTCCTAGTATGGACTTTTTTCAGAATTTTGAGAATTTTTTTAGGGATTTTTATGGTTTCTAAGTGCTATGGTGAAAACCTGAGTGAAAAATGTAGAATTTTAGAAAATCTAAATGAATTTAGATTCCCACAATGCAACCTAAATGCATGTTTTATAAATGTAAAATGTAACACTTAGCATGCAAATGAATCATACAAACCCTAATGGAAGGGAAATGAAAGCTAGATATACAATGATGAAGGACTCCAAATCAGATAAGAAATTTTTGAAATCAAGTTCACCAAAATGAACCGTAGATTTTTGGGCTAGGGATGCTAGGTCTCCTTTACTCAATTAGGGTCTTTCACCTAATGGAAAGAGATAGATCCCACACTTAAAATCTAGGTGGTTCACTCAATATAAGATATGTATGATGAAATTACATCTAAATTCAATGTTATAGATGCAACTAATTGATAAGATTGATTGTTTAATAAATGAAAACTAAAGGAAAAATACTTGTTTGAAAACACATTGTGTAATACAAAAAGACCTACAAATGGATGCAAAACTAAACATAAATGAATCAAACTGAAAGTATGCACCTGGAATGTTCATGAAGGCTAGAAATAACACTTGAAATTTTGTTTATGTTCATTTTCAGGCGTGGTGGGACTCATTCACCATTCTGGGTGAATCAATTGATCCCAGTTTTCCAAAACTGAGTTGGAACCTATTTCTGGCAAAAGGGTATCTAAAAATGTAGAAAACACAAAATTGACCTGGAAGTGGGACTCATTCACCACTCATGGAGAATTATTCCACTTTTGAATTTCTAATTATTCAAAGGTGGATTTTGGAGCTCTCATTCTACACTTTGACTTCCTACAAGTGTCTACTTCTGAAACTCTGATTTATAGGTATGGAAATGAGATTTTATGTATATTTTGACTTGTTGAATGAAGAGAAGACTTGAACAACCTTGAAACTTGATCTTCAATGATTTCCAAGCTTCCAAGAGTCTTAAATCTGCAAACACAAAACAAGAGAGAGAGAGATGTTGAATGTTAGGGCATGGGTGTTTGCCTAGGTCAAACCCTTTTTAGGTAATTAAACCAAAATGATGAAAGAATGTAATGAAACATGAAAAAATGGATTTGATTACCTTTCCATGATATTTTATTTTGAATTTCTACAACAAAACATGAAGGATCTTCCCTTGAATGTCTGAAAATTGATCTTGAATGACTTGTAATGTTAAAACCCTAAGTTGCTTGACTTGAGATAGAAGATTGGTGGATGAATGATGAAGAAATGGATGTGTAAATGAATTAAAATACTTATATTTATAGGCATTTCACCTTATCTTCCCATTAATACCTCATCATAGGCCGACATGAAGAAATAATAAAATTAAATTTCACTTTTTTCCCACTCAAAGGTCAAAATTGGGCCAAATGGGACTCATTCGCCACCCATGGAAAATGGCTCCCACCTGGATGGGACTAATTCACCATGCATGGTGAATGGGTCCCATAGGGGCCATTTTGACAGCTAAGATGCTAGGAGATAAGGAAATAAGATTTAAATTGCAACTTTGACGGGTATTTGATCAATTTAAGCCTCGAGATGCACAATATGGGGTAATAGGGGTCTATTAGTGATGATGTAAAGAGTAATTAGGGCTTGGGACAGACAATTCAATGTTAAAGTGTGATTAAATACACTTTACAACACTAAAATGAGGTCCACATAGCCTAGAAAGACACAAGAATCAATGTGAATATGTAAAACACATTACAACACTAGATTATCATTAAGTTTAATTCAAAGACCTTCTAGATTGATTTGATAATGTAATTAAACACACTTTATAATTTTTAATTAGGGGAAAATGGGTTCATTAATTCTAGAAAAGCATGAAAGTATCTTATAACACTTTACAACACCTTTACATGGCATCATTTAAAGCATGTTATTCAATTTTCAAGGGTCCAAGACCTAGTGTGGACATGCCTCACAACACCTAAATCAAGGCCTCATTAAGTTCAATTTATCATGAATTATTCCCATGTCAAGCAAGAGGCTCTTTTTTCTATGACGCAATATATAACTTAATTCTAACCTTAACCCTAACACTAATACTAATATGAATTATAACCCTAATTGTAACTCTATTTGTAACCCTAACCATAATCCTAATTCTATTCTAACCATTACTAAAGGGATGCGATGAAAATAGTTGATGGGTCTACTTTTCAAATATGCGATGAAGCGAGAAAGGTAGACATGTGTCTAGTATGACATATGGAAAAGTTCTATTGCATTACATTCTCCCTTTGCATCGTGATAACTTCTCTTTTCTCACAAACAAAGTTGTGATAGGAAAAGTGGATGTGATGGGTAGTCAATAGTGGAGATTGAGTCAAAGCAATTGGACAATGATCACTATATCCATCCACATCACTAAAATGGAAGTTGAAGGCTTATGTGAAGTAGTGATGTACTAAGTGAATGCGATGGGAGTTTAATGCCTGAGTTCATCAGGCGAAGATCCGATGAATATTGCTAAGGTTCTTCCCATCACATATGAAGAATGAAGTCTATCAAAGTAGTGATATGCGATGAGATAAAATCAACGGTGTCAGTTTAAAAGAAGTTCATCAAATGGTGATGTTTTAAAGTTGTTGAGATGGAGAGAGATATAATAGATCATGGTGCAAAGATAGGATATTGATGACCTAGATTCAAAGACGAAGTTTCTCAATGGCTATATTCTTTTATGAACATGGGTTTCTAGTAATCAACACAAAGGATGAAATTAAATGATATACCTTATCTTGCAACTAGTTGATCGAAGATTTGATTTGTCAGGTAGTGGCATAGATTTCTAAGGAGAAAAAGATCAAAATCATATCAATAAAAGAAGAAAATACATTTAATGCATATTGAATTGATATCTTTTTTATGCTCTTCACCTATAGTTTGGGCATTATCCCTTCATGTTGGCATCAAATCCATAGGTTTTAGAGAGACCTAGGTTTAAAGTGTGTTGAAAATTATATTTTTTTGGTTTAGAGATTTTTTGTAGTCAAGCATGGCTCGATAAGAGAGGAAGAGTATGTAGCAACCACAAACATTTAATGAGAAAAATATGATGTGTGGGAAAAGAAGATGAAAAACATCATGGTAGCAAATGATTTATGGAGTTGTGTTAAATGGATTGAAAGATGTGAATAACTGAAGAGCATATATAACCCTCACAAACAACCAAAAGAATCAATTGAAAGAAAAGAAGCAAGGAGAAAATATGAAAATTCCCTAAGCTTGATAGAGAGCCTTGACAAAGGAAAATTTTCCCTAAATAGTAGTAGTTAAAGAAGGCATGGGAAATCCTCCAAATGAGTTACAAGGGAACTAAAAATTTAAGATTGGTGAAGCTCCAAATGCTTCACAGAGATTTTGAATCACTCTAGATGAAAGATAGTGATTCTATTTCCAACTTTCACACAAGTCTCTAGTTTGATAAACTAGCTGAGGAAAAATGGAGTAACCATGAAAGAATAGAGGATTGTTGATAAAATCTTCAAAATTATACCCTTAAAAATTGTTGCAATAGTCATTTCCATAAAACAGGCCAAGGGCCTCTCACATTTGATAGTTGATGAGTTGAGGGGTTCACTACAAACCCATGAGAAATCCCTAAACATGTCTACACTTTCTTCCTAGGAGAAGGAATTCAAAGCTAAAGCCAATGTAAGAGGAATGGGGAGATTTATAAACATCTCTAGATGGAGTTCAAAACGAAGTAACAACAACTCAAAAAGGGGGCAACTTTGGAGTAGATATATATAGATAGATGAATAACCAATATGGATCAAGCATTTCTCAATCCACCTCTAGAGCCAAGAAAAATAGTAGTAGCTCTAGTAAAAGGTATGACAAGAGTAATATTGAATGTCATTTTTGCCAAAAATTTGGTCATTATGCTAGAGCATGTTGGAAAAAGCAACATGACTAATCAAATCAAAGTGCAAATTTGACTAATGAAAATGTAGCTAAAGTTGATCAATCTAAGCCCTTCATCATGTGTAATATTCACAAACAAGGTAGTGCTAATTTGTGATATTTGGATAGTAGATGCAACAACCACATGAATGGTAATGAAAATTTTTTTGCACTTATTGACAATAATGTCAAATATGAGAGTCAAATTGTGAAAAAATAAAACTATTATAGTTGTGGGAAAAGGTTTTGTTATGATCCACACCAAACATGGTGACAAAAAGGATATTGAGAATGTATATTTTTCCCTAGGGATAACCTATGTAGTGTTTTTGATAAAGGAAAAATGGGTTTTATAGGGACCCGAAACCACCAAGTTTACAACAAAAGAAAGTGAAACAAAAAAATTCCAATGGATAAAACAGGCTGCAATAAAAGAAAAAACCAGAAGAAATAGCAGCCAGCTAGAAAAGGCCAGGAAGTTCAAACAAAGACCCAATCAAAACGCAGGCTAAAAAACTAGCAATAGCTAACCCAGAGTCTTCAAAACATACTCAGCCTCGGCCTCTAGTTCTTGCATATCCTAGACACCCTTCTTGAAAGTTTCAATCATATTCGGTGTGGGGGGTGCCTTCCTTTTCAAATTGACCCTGGTTCTCTTCGAAATCCCAATGTCATCTTCCTGGTTTTTTCCTTTCTCCTCTTCCAAGTTGACAACCAAAGACCCCTGTTGAGCTTTTTCGAATTTTTTAGTCATAGCGTTGATAATGATGGCATTATATCTTGCCATCTTGTTATTCTATTCAATAATTATTTTCATAGTATTTTTCATTTTTTCCATTTCAATTTCAATCCATATGTCCTTACCCATCTTGTCACTGGATCTCTTTACTAACAATGTTATCATTACTCTCAACATCCTTCTTGCATAATGCAGAAACCTTAGCTCCCATTTTTCTAATTTACTCTGTAGGGCCCAGTTTTTTATTTTGAGCTCATTTATTTCATGAAAAAACCATTTTGACAATTTGAAATGGTCTGCAGCATTATTCTAAGCTATACTCAGAAAATCAATAGAAGAATCCCTATCAATATTGAAGCAACTTTTAGCAAAGTTAGAGGCTCCAAGGGACCCAGTTCTAACCTCTTTGTCTGTCGACGGGGCAATAGAGGGAGAATTACTATTAGCACTAGAATCCTTAGAATTAGGAGAATCTTCAGAGTACGCAACAAGTTTTTTGACAGGAGGATTCTTTCCAACACCTTTAGTTTTAGGAGTAGAGCTTCCAAGCTTAGAAGCAGGGCTGACTTTATCAGACTGGGGATCATGGATTTGGGTTTTCTTGCCAGTCTGGACAGAGGATGGATTTAAGACCATCCTAACCGGACTCAAATTAGGTTTATACTCTAAATAGCTAGGTTCAGTGTCATCCTCCTCAGACTCCAAAGAGGCATCCTGGTTAGCAGGGGCCGACATATTTTGGAAATGTTCATAAATTAACCTAATTAGACCAATGTGTAGAATAGGATATCTTTTATGGTTTTTCTTAAGGTCTTTCAGACTCTTTCTTAAGGAATAGAGAAGATAATAGGGGAGAGAAACCCTGACCTTATAGCGGAAATGATTGAGCAAGGCAAAGTGATAGTCGTAGACCCTAGTGAAATGACCATCTAGGGTGATATACTCCATTATGACACAAAGAAATTTTCTCCAAAGAGCTTTAATGGTGTTGACCTCAAAGTAACTATTGGAGACTTTCACTAGTTTCAATTTTTCCTTGTCTTTCTTCAGAAATCTGACCACCACTTCATCAAAGAAAATCTCATCCCAGTAGAATTTATGTCCTTTAGTGGACATACTAATCACTTCAGTAATTATATTTTCATCGAGTGTTACTTTCCTACCAAAAAGGGTTATTTCCCCATTGTCCCAATTCTTCTCAAAATGCTCTGTAGCTTCTTGATTAGACCCATGGAGTTTTTCCATAAAAGGGAGTAAACCACCACTTTTAACTTTGTTCCAGGCTTTAATATTTTTTGTGTGCCTCTCGAAGCTATTTGGTTCAACCCTTTTTTTGTCTCCTCCCATTTTAGCAAGCATAGTAATGCAAACAGAGATGAGATTTTGACTCAAAATGGTCCCGCCAAACTAGTGAGCCCACAAAGTGTGCCAAGAAAGCTTACAGGATAAGCTAACTAGCTCGGCCCCATGAAATCTAATGATAGTGATATACTTACCCTATTCTTTCATCATTAATGAGATGACTCGCATCTTTCCCATGTGACGCATCATAGTTTAGTAGGGCATGAACATTAACACTTAAATCACTAATGTTCAGCCAAGTACACTATCCTTTACTTTTAACCCCTTCATTCACAAAAAAATATGCCACAGCATTGGCCTCTCCATAGGCATGGGATATCTTTATATTATCAAATTTAGCTAAGGTCGAAATAGCATCATCAATCCAAGACTTTATGGTCCATGAGGGGGGACCTACCTGAAAGAAATTCTATAATATTTTTTGAGTCCCCTTTGAGCCAAAGGTTTTTAAAATTCAGACTATGAACTAAATTTATAATATGAAAAGCTCTAGCAGCCTTAGCTAAGTGATTGGTTTTTGAGCCAAGGGGTGTGGCAATTGCACTGAGAAAATTTCCAAAAGAATCCCTTATAACTTTTCCACATCCCGCTACCCCAAGATTAAATTTTTCTGCACCATCAAAGTTGGCTTTGATCCAACCGTTAGGTGGAAAAGTCCAGCATACACCCTCCCTATCCTTCTTAGCCTGGTTATGAGCACAGGAAATATCAAAACTTATATTCCACTCCTTTGCAATCGTAAGATCATAGGAAGAACAAGCCACTTTCTCAGTATTACAAGCCTTTCGAGGGATAGCATTGAAATTTTCTTTCATTAATCTAATTATTTTATCAAACAAAATGACCACCGAAGATTCTTTATCTCTATAAATTCTATTATTTCGAACGTTCTTTCCATAGACCCCAAGCAACATGAGGGAAGGAAAAATCCCATAGTTTTTGAAGAGCTGGGTTGTGAGTAGGGGTTTTCTATTGGATGAAGAAATCTTCAATTGATGAGGGGAACACCCAAGATAAATGCCAATAACAGAGGAGTTTTTCCCAAATTGAGGCAACAAAAGGACAATGAAGAAAAAAATGACATACTGACTTTGCTGCCATCTTGCATAGATAACATCTATTGGGTATTTGAAAACCTCGCTTGCAAATATTATCAACCGTGGGCACTTTGTTTTGAAGAAGGATCCAGAAGAAGATGTTAACTTTAGGAACTAGGTATTTGATCCAAGCTTTCAACCATATATATATCATCATAGGGGAAAGTTCTTAATGGTAAATAATATTCCTATCAATGAAAGGATCAATGTACTTAGTGCCCCACAAGACACAAAGGAACCCAAGTGTCATTACCACAAACACTATCCACAAGAGAAGTAAAAGAAAGGTGAAGCATATTGATAGGTGAGGTAAAATCATCAAAGAAGGAGAGAAAGTTATAATAAGTTCTATAAAGGATGAAACATAAAAATGCTATGAAAAAGTGTCATCATGAAATATGTAGACTACCCTTGTGGTAAAAGGAAATAAACATATCAAGAATTAATGGATAAGATGTTATAGTGTAAGGACACATAAATTTCCTTGATACAAAATTTATGGGCCATAAAATTCAAGGATAAGAGTTGGTGAGAATCTATTGTGAAAGATTTAAGAAATTAAGTGTAATAAAATTTAATATAAAATGAGAAAAAAAAAATTAGGTCTAAAAATTATTAAGTATAAAAGATTCAAACCTTAGACCAATCAAAGAGAATTAGGAATAATGATAACACACTAACTAGGAACACACCCTAAGCATAAATAATATGAAAATTTCTCCTGATCTAAAAGTAAAATGATTGTGTAAAAAATATTAAGCTGGAGATGAGAAAAGACAAAAGGATAAACCCTATGTCCAAACCCTTGCAGGTGTAAGAAATCTCAAGTTCACCAAAACATGAAGGGAAAATCAAAACCCTAAAGTTAATTTGTTTAAATTTTCTTCTCTTATTAATAAATTAATCTAGGTCTAACACATATTTCAATTTTGAATAAAAACTAAATTAATAAAATTAGATGAGACAAGCATAAGAAATATAAAGCATAAATTAAAAAGAGAAGGGTTAACGAAGGCCTAGCTTCTCCAATGGGGTTGTAATACTTATATATTGTTATTTAATAATTCCATACTTTTAAAACTAGATTCTACCTATAAATTTCAAGTTGTCCTAAATGAATATGGTAGATAGAATCACTATTATGACTTTGATAAAATCTATGATCTTGTTTGATGTATGTGACCTTGTCTTATATACTTATAGATTTGATAATTTCACTTGTAAATAATTGATAGTTAATATGAAATAAAAGGAAATTTATGAATACCTTTAATATAGGATATTTTTGAGGTATAATTGAAGTATTGCAGTCCCTCTTGCTTTAATCAAGCTCCTTTTGTTTTTCTCTTTACAAAGATTGAATGATTAGACATGAAGTATTGGCTAGGATTTGGAATGTTGATCATGCAA